>CAJQUW010005981.1:600000-875408 GCA_907163375.1 Prostheceraeus crozeri | reverse complement strand
TGTATGTTAAGAATAAAGTTCTGTCTGTTTATATGTTAGAAATAAAATGAAGTTTCGCCAGTTTACAAGTTAAGAATAAATTTTATCTGCTTGTATGTCAGAAATGAAATAAAGTTTCATCAGTTTAAAAGTTAAGAATAAAGTGTCAATAGTGTGTATGTTAAAAATAAAGTTCTGTCCGTTTATAGGTTAGAAATAAAATGAAGTTTCGCCAGTTTACAAGTTAAGAATAAATTTTATCTGCTTGTATGTTAGAAATGAAATAAAGTTTCACCAGTTTACAAGTTAAAAATAAAGTTTCAATAGTTTGCAAGTTAAAACTAATGTTTCAATAGTGCGTATGTTAAGAATAAAGTTTTATCTGTTTGTATGTTGGAAATAAAATGAAGGTTCACCAGTTTACAAGTTAAGAATAAATTTTATCTGCTTGTATGTTAGAATTAAAACAAAGTTTCACCAGTTTACAACTTAAAAAATAAAGTTTCAATAGTGTGTACGTTAGAAATAAAGTTTCAATAGCGTGTATGTTAAGAATAAAGTTTTATCTGTTTGTATGTTAGAAATAAAATGAAGGTTCATCAGTTTACAAGTTAAGAATAAAGTTTTATCTGTTTGTATGTTAGAAATAAAACAAAGTTTCAACCGTTTACAAGTTAAAAATAAAGTTTCAGATGAAAATAAAGTTTCAATAGTGTGTATGATGGAAATAAAGTTTAAGCGCTTTGTGCGTTAGAAATAAAGTTTCAGCCATTAACAAGTTAAAAATAAAGTTTCAACAGTGTGCACGTTAAGAATAAAGTTCTATCTGTTTATATGTTACAAATAAGAATGAAGGTTCACTAGTTTACAAGTTAAGAATAAAGTTTTATCTGTTTGTATGTTAGAAATAAAACAAAGTTTCAACCGTTTACAAGTTAAAAATAAAGTTTCAATAGTGTGTATGATGGAAATAAAGTTTAAGCGCTTTGTGCGTTAGAAATAAAGTTTCAGCCGTTTACAAGTTAAAAATAAAGTTTCAACAGTGTGTACGTTAAGAATAAAGTTCTATCTGTTTATATGTTAGAAATAAGAGTATGTTAGAAATAAAGTTTCAATAGTGTATATGTTACGAATAAAGTTCTATCTATTTGTATGTTAGAAATAAAAATGAAGGTTCACCAGTTTACAAGTTAAGAATAAAGATTTATCTGCTTGCATGTCAGAAATGAAAGAAAGTTTCACCAGTTTAAAAGTTAAGAATAAAGTTTCAATAGTGTGTATGTTGAGAATAAAGTTCTATCTGTTTATATGTTAGAAATAAAATGAAGTTTCGCCAGTTTACAAGTTAAGAATAAATTTTATCTGCTTGTATGTTAGAAATAAAATAAAGTTTCACCAGTTTACAAGTTAAAAAATAAAGTTTCAATAGTGTGTACGTTAGAAATAAAGTTTCAATAGTGTGTATGTTAAGAATAAAGTTTTATCTGTTTGTATGTTAGAAATAAAACAGTTTCAACCATTAACAAGTTAAAAATAAAGTTTCAGATGAAAATAAAGTTTCAATAGTGTGTATGATGGAAATAAAGTTTAAGCGCTTTGTGCGTTAGAAATAAAGTTTCAGCCGTTTTCAAGTTAAAAATAATGTTTCAATAGTGTGTATGGTAAGAATAAAGTTCTATCTGTTTGTATGTTGGAAATAAAATGAAGCTTCACCAGTTTACAAGTTAAGAATAAATTTTATCTGCTTGTATGTTAGAATTAAAACAAAGTTTCACCAGTTTACAAGTTAAAAAATAAAGTTTCAATAGTGTGTACGTTAGAAATAAAGTTTCAATGGCGTGTATGTTAAGAATAAAGTTTTATCTGTTTGTATGTTAGAAATAAAATGAAGGTTCATCAGTTTACAAGTTAAGAATAAAGTTTTATCTGTTTGTATGTTAGAAATAAAACAAAGTTTCAACCGTTTACAAGTTAAAAATAAAGTTTCAGATGAAAATAAAGTTTCAATAGTGTGTATGATGGAAATAAAGTTTAAGCGCTTTGTGCGTTAGAAATAAAGTTTCAGCCGTTTACAAGTTAAAAATAAAGTTTCAACAGTGTGTACGTTAAGAATAAAGTTCTATCTGTTTATATGTTAGAAATAAGAATGAAGGTTCACCAGTTTACAAGTTAAGAATAAAGTTTTATCTGTTTGTATGTTAGAAATAAAACAAAGTTTCAACCGTTTACAAGTTAAAAATAAAGTTTCAATAGTGTGTATGATGGAAATAAAGTTTAAGCGCTTTGTGCGTTAGAAATAAAGTTTCAGCCGTTTACAAGTTAAAAATAAAGTTTCAACAGTGTGTACGTTAAGAATAAAGTTCTATCTGTTTATATGTTAGAAATAAGAGTATGTTAGAAATAAAGTTTCAATAGTGTATATGTTACGAATAAAGTTCTATCTATTTGTATGTTAGAAATAAAAATGAAGGTTCACCAGTTTACAAGTTATGAATAAAGTTTTATCTGCTTGCATGTCAGAAATGAAAGAAAGTTTCACCAGTTTAAAAGTTGAGAATAAAGTTTCAATAGTGTGTATGTTGAGAATAAAGTTCTATCTGTTTATATGTTAGAAATAAAATGAAGTTTCGCCAGTTTACAAGTTAAGAATAAATTTATCTGCTTGTATGTTAGAAATAAAATAAAGTTTCACCAGTTTACAAGTTAAAAAATAAAGTTTCAATAGTGTGTACGTTAGAAATAAAGTTTCAATAGTGTGTATGTTAAGAATAAAGTTTTATCTGTTTGTATGTTAGAAATAAAACAGTTTCAACCGTTAACAAGTTAAAAATAAAGTTTTAGATGAAAATAAAGTTTCAATAGTGTGTATGATGGAAATAAAGTTTAAGCGCTTTGTGCGTTAGAAATAAAGTTTCAGCCGTTTTCAAGTTAAAAATAATGTTTCAATAGTGTGTATGTTAAGAATAAAGTTCTATCTGTTTGTATGTTGGAAATAAAATGAAGCTTCACCAGTTTACAAGTTAAGAATAAATTTTATCTGCTTGTATGTTAGAATTAAAACAAAGTTTCACCAGTTTACAACTTAAAAAATAAAGTTTCAATTGTGTGAACGTTAGAAATAAGGTTTCAATAGCGTGTATGTTAAGAATAAAGTTTTATCTGTTTGTATGTTAGAAATAAAATGAAGGTTCATCAGTTTACAAGTTAAGAATAAAGTTTTATCTGTTTGTATGTTAGAAATAAAACAAAGTTTCAACCGTTTACAAGTTAAAAATAAAGTTTCAGATGAAAATAAAGTTTCAATAGTGTGTATGATGGAAATAAAGTTTAAGCGCTTTGTGCGTTAGAAATAAAGTTTCAGCCGTTTACAAGTTAAAAATAAAGTTTCAACAGTGTGTACGTTAAGAATAAAGTTCTATCTGTTTATATGTTAGAAATAAGAATGAAGGTTCACCAGTTTACAAGTTAAGAATAAAGTTTTATCTGTTTGTATGTTAGAAATAAAACAAAGTTTCAACCGTTTACAAGTTAAAAATAAAGTTTCAACAGTGTGTACGTTAAGAATAAAGTTCTATCTGTTTATATGTTAGAAATAAGAGTATGTTAGAAATAAAGTTTCAATAGTGTATATGTTACGAATAAAGTTCTATCTATTTGTATGTTAGAAATAAAAATGAAGGTTCACCAGTTTACAAGTTAAGAATAAAGATTTATCTGCTTGCATGTCAGAAATGAAATAAAGTTTCACCAGTTTAAAAGTTAAGAATAAAGTTTCAATAGTGTGTATGTTGAGAATAAAGTTCTATCTGTTTATATGTTAGAAATAAAATGAAGTTTCGCCAGTTTACAAGTTAAGAATAAATTTATCTGCTTGTATGTTAGAAATAAAATAAAGTTTCACCAGTTTACAAGTTAAAAAATAAAGTTTCAATAGTGTGTACGTTAGAAATAAAGTTTCAATAGCGTGTATGTTAAGAATAAAGTTTTATCTGTTTGTATGTTAGAAATAAAATGAAGGTTCATCAGTTTACAAGTTAAGAATAAAGTTTTATCTGTTTGTATGTTAGAAATAAAACAAAGTTTCAACCGTTTACAAGTTAAAAATAAAGTTTCAGATGAAAATAAAGTTTCAATAGTGTGTATGATGGAAATAAAGTTTAAGCGCTTTGTGCGTTAGAAATAAAGTTTCAGCCGTTTACAAGTTAAAAATAAAGTTTCAACAGTGTGTACGTTAAGAATAAAGTTCTATCTGTTTATATGTTACAAATAAGAATGAAGGTTCACCAGTTTACAAGTTAAGAATAAAGTTTTATCTGTTTGTATGTTAGAATAAAACAAAGTTTCAACCGTTTACAAGTTAAAAATAAAGTTTCAATAGTGTGTATGATGGAAATAAAGTTTAAGCGCTTTGTGCGTTAGAAATAAAGTTTCAGCCGTTTACAAGTTAAAAATAAAGTTTCAACAGTGTGTACGTTAAGAATAAAGTTCTATCTGTTTATATGTTAGAAATAAGAGTATGTTAGAAATAAAGTTTCAATAGTGTATATGTTACGAATAAAGTTCTATCTATTTGTATGTTAGAAATAAAAATGAAGGTTCACCAGTTTACAAGTTAAGAATAAAGATTTATCTGCTTGCATGTCAGAAATGAAAGAAAGTTTCACCAGTTTAAAAGTTAAGAATAAAGTTTCAATAGTGTGTATGTTGAGAATAAAGTTCTATCTGTTTATATGTTAGAAATAAAATGAAGTTTCGCCAGTTTACAAGTTAAGAATAAATTTATCTGCTTGTATGTTAGAAATAAAATAAAGTTTCACCAGTTTACAAGTTAAAAAATAAAGTTTCAATAGTGTGTACGTTAGAAATAAAGTTTCAATAGCGTGTATGTTAAGAATAAAGTTTTATCTGTTTGTATGTTAGAAATAAAATGAAGGTTCATCAGTTTACAAGTTAAGAATAAAGTTTTATCTGTTTGTATGTTAGAAATAAAACAAAGTTTCAACCGTTTACAAGTTAAAAATAAAGTTTCAGATGAAAATAAAGTTTCAATAGTGTGTATGATGGAAATAAAGTTTAAGCGCTTTGTGCGTTAGAAATAAAGTTTCAGCCGTTTACAAGTTAAAAATAAAGTTTCAACAGTGTGTACGTTAAGAATAAAGTTCTATCTGTTTATATGTTAGAAATAAGAATGAAGGTTCACCAGTTTACAAGTTAAGAATAAAGTTTTATCTGTTTGTATGTTAGAAATAAAACAAAGTTTCAACCGTTTACAAGTTAAAAATAAAGTTTCAATTGTGTGAACGTTAGAAATAAGGTTTCAATAGCGTGTATGTTAAGAATAAAGTTTTATCTGTTTGTATGTTAGAAATAAAATGAAGCTTCATCAGTTTAAAAGTTAATAATAAAGTTTTATCTGTTTGTATGTTAGAAATAAAACAAAGTTTCAACCGTTTACAAGTTAAAAATAAAGTTTCAGATGAAAATAAAGTTTCAATAGTGTGTATGATGGAAATAAAGTTTAAGCGCTTTGTGCGTTAGAAATAAAGTTTCAGCCGTTTACAAGTTAAAAATAAAGTTTCAACAGTGTGTACGTTAAGAATAAAGTTCTATCTGTTTATATGTTAGAAATAAGAATGAAGGTTCACCAGTTTACAAGTTAAGAATAAAGTTTTATCTGTTTGTATGTTAGAAATAAAACAAAGTTTCAACCGTTTACAAGTTAAAAATAAAGTTTCAACAGTGTGTACGTTAAGAATAAAGTTCTATCTGTTTATATGTTAGAAATAAGAGTATGTTAGAAATAAAGTTTCAATAGTGTATATGTTACGAACAAAGTTCTACCTATTTGTATGTTAGAAATAAAAATGAAGGTTCACCAGTTTACAAATTAAGAATAAAGATTTATCTGCTTGCATGTCAGAAATGAAAGAAAGTTTCACCAGTTTAAAAGTTAAGAATAAAGTTTCAATAGTGTGTATGTTGAGAATAAAGTTCTATCTGTTTATATGTTAGAAATAAAATGAAGTTTCGCCAGTTTACAAGTTAAGAATAAATTTATCTGCTTGTATGTTAGAAATAAAATAAAGTTTCACCAGTTTACAAGTTAAAAAATAAAGTTTCAATAGTGTGTACGTTAGAAATAAAGTTTCAATAGCGTGTATGTTAAGAATAAAGTTTTATCTGTTTGTATGTTAGAAATAAAATGAAGGTTCATCAGTTTACAAGTTAAGAATAAAGTTTTATCTGTTTGTATGTTAGAAATAAAACAAAGTTTCAACCGTTTACAAGTTAAAAATAAAGTTTCAGATGAAAATAAAGTTTCAATAGTGTGTATGATGGAAATAAAGTTTAAGCGCTTTGTGCGTTAGAAATAAAGTTTCAGCCGTTTACAAGTTAAAAATAAAGTTTCAACAGTGTGTACGTTAAGAATAAAGTTCTATCTGTTTATATGTTAGAAATAAGAATGAAGGTTCACCAGTTTACAAGTTAAGAATAAAGTTTTATCTGTTTGTATGTTAGAAATAAAACAAAGTTTCAACCGTTTACAAGTTAAAAATAAAGTTTCAATTGTGTGAACGTTAGAAATAAGGTTTCAATAGCGTGTATGTTAAGAATAATGTTTTATCTGTTTGTATGTTAGAAATAAAATGAAGCTTCATCAGTTTAAAAGTTAATAATAAAGTTTTATCTGTTTGTATGTTAGAAATAAAACAAAGTTTCAACCGTTTACAAGTTAAAAATAAAGTTTCAGATGAAAATAAAGTTTCAATAGTGTGTATGATGGAAATAAAGTTTAAGCGCTTTGTGCGCTAGAAATAAAGTTTCAGCCGTTTACAAGTTAAAAATAAAGTTTCAACAGTGTGTACGTTAAGAATAAAGTTCTATCTGTTTATATGTTAGAAATAAGAATGAAGGTTCACCAGTTTACAAGTTAAGAATAAAGTTTTATCTGTTTGTATGTTAGAAATAAAACAAAGTTTCAACCGTTTACAAGTTAAAAATAAAGTTTCAACAGTGTGTACGTTAAGAATAAAGTTCTATCTGTTTATATGTTAGAAATAAGAGTATGTTAGAAATAAAGTTTCAATAGTGTATATGTTACGAATAAAGTTCTATCTATTTGTATGTTAGAAATAAAAATGAAGGTTCACCAGTTTACAAATTAAGAATAAAGATTTATCTGCTTGCATGTCAGAAATGAAATAAAGTTTCACCAGTTTTGAAAGTTAAGAATAAAGTTTCAATAGTGTGTATGTTGAGAATAAAGTTCTATCTGTTTATATGTTAGAAATAAAATGAAGTTTCGCCAGTTTACAAGTTAAGAATAAATTTATCTGCTTGTATGTTAGAAATAAAATAAAGTTTCACCAGTTTACAAGTTAAAAAATAAAGTTTCAATAGTGTGTACGTTAGAAATAAAGTTTCAATAGTGTGTATGTTAAGAATAAAATTTTATCTGTTTGTATAATAGAAATAAAACAGTTTCAACCGTTAACAAGTTAAAAATAAAGTTTCAGATGAAAATAAAGTTTCAATAGTCTGTATGATGGAAATAAAGTTTAAGCGCTTTGTGCGTTAGAAATAAAGTTTCAGCCGTTTTCAAGTTAGAAATAAAGTTTCAATAGCGTGTATGTTAAGAATAAAGTTTTATCTGTTTGTATGTTAGAAATAAAATGAAGCTTCATCAGTTTACAAGTTAATAATAAAGTTTTATCTGTTTGTATGTTAAAAATAAAACAAAGTTTCAACCGTTTACAAGTTAAAAATAAAGTTTCAGATGAAAATAAAGTTTCAATAGTGTGTATGATGGAAATAAAGTTTAAGCGCTTTGTGCGTTAGAAATAAAGTTTCAGTCGTTTACAAGTTAAAAATAAAGTTTCAACAGTGTGTACGTTAAGAATAAAGTTCTATCTGTTTATATGTTAGAAATAAGAATGAAGGTTCACCAGTTTACAAGTTAAGAATAAAGTTTTATCTGTTTGTATGTTAGAAATAAAACAAAGTTTCAACCGTTTACAAGTTAAAAATAAAGTTTCAGATGAAAATAAAGTTTCAATAGTGTGTATGATGGAAATAAAGTTTAAGCGCTTTGTGCGTTAGAAATAAAGTTTCAGCCGTTTACAAGTTAAAAATAAAGTTTCAACAGTGTGTACGTTAAGAATAAAGTTCTATCTGTTTATATGTTAGAAATAAAATGAAGCTTCACCAGTTTGCAAGTTAAGAATAAATTTTATCTGCTTGTATGTTAGAATTAAAACAAAGTTTCACCAGTTTACAACTTAAAAAATAAAGTTTCAATAATGTGTACGTTAGAAATAAAGTTTCAATAGCGTGTATGTTAAGAATAAAGTTTTATCTGTTTGTATGTTAGAAATAAAATGAAGGTTCATCAGTTTACAAGTTAAGAATAAAGTTTTATCTGTTTGTATGTTAATAATAAAACAAAGTTTCAACCGTTTACAAGTTAAAAATAAAGTTTCAGATGAAAATAAAGTTTCAATAGTGTGTATGATGGAAATAAAGTTTAAGCGCTTTGTGCGTTAGAAATAAAGTTTCAGCTGTTTACAAGTTAAAAATAAAGTTTCAACAGTGTGTACGTTAAGAATAAAGTTCTATCTGTTTATATGTTAGAAATAAGAATGAAGGTTCACTAGTTTACAAGTTAAGAATAAAGTTTTATCTGTTTGTATGTTAGAAATAAAACAAAGTTTCAACCGTTTACAAGTTAAAAATAAAGTTTCAATAGTGTGTATGATGGAAATAAAGTTTAAGCGCTTTGTGCGTTAGAAATAAAGTTTCAGCCGTTTACAAGTTAAAAATAAAGTTTCAACAGTGTGTACGTTAAGAATAAAGTTCTATCTGTTTATATGTTAGAAATAAGAGTATGTTAGAAATAAAGTTTCAATAGTGTATATGTTACGAATAAAGTTCTATCTATTTGTATGTTAGAAATAAAAATGAAGGTTCACCAGTTTACAAGTTAAGAATAAAGTTTTATCTGTTTGTATGTCAGAAATGAAATAAAGTTTCACCAGTTTAAAAGTTAAGAATAAAGTTTCAATAGTGTGTATGTTGAGAATAAAGTTCTATCTGTTTATATGTTAGAAATAAAATGAAGTTTCGCAAGTTTACAAGTTAAGAATAAATTTTATCTGCTTGTATGTTAGAAATAAAGTTTCACCAGTTTACAAGTTAAAAAATAAAGTTTCAATAGTGTGTATGTTAAGAATAAAGTTTTATCTGTTTGTATGTTAGAAATAAAACAGTTTCAACCGTTAACAAGTTAAAAATAAAGTTTCAGATGAAAATAAAGTTTCAATAGTGTGTATGATGGAAATAAAGTTTAAGCGCTTTGTGCGTTAGAAATAAAGTTTCAGCCGTTTACAAGTAAAAATAATGTTTCAATAGTGTGTATGTTAAGAATAAAGTTCTATCTGTTTATATGTTAGAAATAAAATGAAGGTTCGCCAGTTTACAAGTTAAGAATAAATTTTATCTGCTTGTATGTTAGAATTAAAACAAAGTTTCACAAGTTTACAACTTAAAAAATAAAGTTTCAATAGTGTGTACGTTAGAAATAAAGTTTCAATAGCGTGTATGTTAAGAATAAAGTTTTATCTGTTTGTATGTTAGAAATAAAATGAAGGTTCATCAGTTTACAAGTTAATAATAAAGTTTCACCAGTTTAAAAGTTAAAAATAAAGTTTCAATAGTGTGTATGTTAAGAATAAAGTTCTGTCTGTTTATATGTTAGAAATAAAATGAAGTTTCGCCAGCTTACAAGTTAAGAATAAATTTTATCTGCTTGTATGTTAGAAATGAAATAAAGTTTCACCAGTTTAAAAGTTAAAAATAAAGTTTCAATAGTTTGCAAGTTAAAACTAATGTTTCAATAGTGCGTATGTTAAGAATAAAGTTTTATCTGTTTGTATGTTGGAAATAAAATGAAGCTTCGCCAGTTTACAAGTTAAGAATAAAGTTTTATCAGCTTGTATGTTGGAAATAAAATGAAGTTTCACCAGTTTACAAGTTAAAAATAAAGTTTCAATAGTGTGTACGTTAATAATAAAGTTTCAACCGTTTACAAGTTAAAAATAAAGTTTCAACAGTGTCTACGTTAGAAATAAAGTTTTATCTGTTTGTAAAGTACGATCGTAGGATTTACTAGTTTGCAAGTTAGACTCAGCATTCTACTAGTTGTAAATGAAAATATCGTTTCAACAGTTTACAGATTAAAATAAAGTTTCAATAGTGTGTATGATGGAAATAAAGTTTAAGCGCTTTGTGCGTTAGAAATAAAGCTTCAGCCGTTTACAAGTTAAAAATAAAGTTTCAACAGTGTATACGTTAGAAATAAATGAAAGTAAGAACTTCATCGTATGAGTATTCAAAGCATGTTTTGTAAATCAAATGTGTGTAGTCCTGACATGATAGAATCTTGTTAGAAATAAAGTTTCAGCCGTTTACAAGTTAAAAATAAAGTTTCAACAGTGTGTACGTTAGAAATAAAGTTTTAGCGGTTTATATGTTAGAAACAAAATAAAGTTTCAACAGTTTACAAGTTGAACAAACGCGTTTGTGAAGCTTGATTCTATCATGTCAGGACTACACACATTTGATTTACAAAACATGCTTTGAATACTTATACGATGAAGTTCTTACTTTCATTTATTTCTAACGTACACACTGTTGAAACTTTATTTTTAACTTGTAAACGGCTGAAACTTTATTTCTAACGCACAAAGCGCTTAAACTTTATTTCCATCATACACACTATTGAAACTTTATTTTCATCTGAAACTTTATTTTTAACTTGTAAACGGTTGAAACTTTGTTTTATTTTTAACATACAAACAGATAAAACTTTATTACTAACTTGTAAACTGATGAACCTTCATTTTATTTCTAACATACAAACAGATAAAACTTTATTCTTAACATACACGCTATTGAAACTTTATTTCTAACGTACACACTATTGAAACTTTATTTTTTAACTTGTAAACTGGTGAAACTTTGTTTTAATTCTAACATACAAGCAGATAAAATTTATTCTTAACTTGTAAACTGGTGAAGCTTCATTTTATTTCCAACATACAAACAGATAGAACATTATTCTTAACATACACACTATTGAAACATTATTTTTAACTTGAAAACGGCTGAAACTTTATTTCTAACGCACAAAGCGCTTAAACTTTATTTCCATCATACACACTATTGAAACTTTATTTTCATCTGAAACTTTATTTTTAACTTGTAAACGGTTGAAACTTTGTTTTATTTCTAACATACAAACAGATAAAACTTTATTCTTAACTTGTAAACTGGTGAACCTTCATTCTTATTTCTAACATATAAACAGATAGAACTTTATTCTTAACGTACACACTGTTGAAACTTTATTTTTAACTTGTAAACTGTTGAAACTTTATTTCTAGCGCACAAAGCGCTTAAACTATATTTCCATCATACACACTATTGAAACTTTATTTTAATCTGTAAACTCTTGAAACGATATTTTCATTTACAACTAGTAGAATGCTGAGTCTAACTTGCAAACTAGTAAATCCTACGATCGTACTTTACAAACTGATAAAACTTTATTTCTAACGTAGACACTGTTGAAACTTAATTTTTAACTTGTAAACGGTTGAAACTTTATTACTAACGTACACACTATTGAAACTTTATTTTTAATTTGTAAACTGGTGAAACTTCATTTTATTTCCAACATACAAGCTGATAAAACTTTATTCTTAACTTGTAAACTGGCGAAGCTTCATTTTATTTCCAACATACAAACAGATAAAACTTTATTCTTAACATACGCACTATTGAAACATTAGTTTTAACTTGCAAACTATTGAAACTTTATTTTTAACTTGTAAACTGGTGAAACTTTATTTCATTTCTAACATACAAGCAGATAAAATTTATTCTTAACTTGTAAACTGGTGAAGTTTCATTTCATTTCTAACATATAAACAGACAGAACTTTATTCTTAACATACACACTATAAAAACTTTATTTTTAACTTTTAAACTGGTGAAACTTTATTATTAACTTGTAAACTGATAAACCTTCATTTTATTTCTAACATACAAACAGATAAAACTTTATTCTTAACATACACGCTATTGAAACTTTATTTCTAACGTACACACAATTGAAACTTTATTTTTTAACTTGTAAACTGGTGAAACTTTGTTTTAATTCTAACATACAAGCAGATAAAATTTTATTCTTAACTTGTAAACTGGTGAACCTTCATTTTATTTCTAACATGTAAACAGATAGAACTTTATTCTTAACATACACACTATTGAAACATTATTTTTACTTGTAAACGGCTGAAACTTTATTTCTAACGCACAAAGCGCTTAAACTTTATTTCCATCATACACACTATTGAAACTTTATTCTTAACTTTTAAACTGGTGAAACTTTATTTCATTTCTGACATGCAAGCAGATAAAACTTTATTCTTAACTTGTAAACTGGTGAACCTTCATTTTTATTTCTAACATACAAATAGATAGAACTTTATTCTTAACATATACACTATTGAAACTTTATTTCTAACATACTCTTATTTCTAACATATAAACAGATAGAACTTTATTCTTAACGTACACACTGTTGAAACTTTATTTTTAACTCGTAAATGGCTGAAACTTTATTTCTAACGCACAAAGCGCTTAAACTTTATTTCCATCATACACACTATTGAAACTTTATTTCCATCTGAAACTTTATTTTTAACTTGTAAACGGTTGAAACTTTGTTTTATTTCTAACATACAAAACAGATAAAACTTTATTATTAACTTGTAAACTGGTGAACCTTCATTTTATTTCTAACATACAAACAGATAAAACTTTATTCTTAACATACACGCTATTGAAACCTTATTTCTTACGTACACACTATTGAAACTTTATTTTTTAACTTGTAAACTGGTGAAACTTTGTTTTAATTCTAACATACAAGCAGATAAAATTTTATTGTTAACTTGTAAACTGGTGAACCTTCATTTTATTTCTAACATGTAAACAGATAGAACTTTATTCTTAACATACACACTATTGAAACATTATTTTTACTTGTAAACGGCTGAAACTTTATTTCTAACTTGTTAACGGTTGAAACTGTTTTATTTCTAACATACAAACAGATAAAACTTTATTCTTAACATACACACTATTGAAACTTTATTTCTAACGTACACACTATTGAAACTTTATTTTTTAACTTGTAAACTGGTGAAACTTTATTTTATTTCTAACATACAAGCAGATAAAATTTATTCTTAACTTGTAAACTGGCGAAACTTCATTTTATTTCTAACATATAAACAGATAGAACTTTATTCTCAACATACACACTATTGAAACTTTATTCTTAACTTTTAAACTGGTGAAACTTTATTTCATTTCTGACATGCAAGCAGATAAAACTTTATTCTTAACTTGTAAACTGGTGAACCTTCATTTTTATTTCTAACATACAAATAGATAGAACTTTATTCTTAACATATACACTATTGAAACTTTATTTCTAACATACTCTTATTTCTAACATATAAACAGATAGAACTTTATTCTTAACGTACACACTGTTGAAACTTTATTTTTAACTCGTAAGCGGCTGAAACTTTATTTCTAACGCACAAAGCGCTTAAACTTTATTTCCATCATACACACTATTGAAACTTTATTTTCATCTGAAACTTTATTTTTAACTTGTAAACGGTTGAAACTTTGTTTTATTTCTAACATACAAACAGATAAAACTTTATTATTAACTTGTAAACTGGTGAACCTTCATTTTATTTCTAACATATAAACAGATAGAACTTTATTCTTAACGTACACACTGTTGAAACTTTATTTTTAACTTGTAAACGGCTGAAACTTTATTTCTAACGCACAAAGCGCTTAAACTTTATTTCCATCATACACACTATTGAAACTTTATTTTCATCTGAAACTTTATTTTTAACTTGTAAACGGTTGAAACTTTGTTTTATTTTTAACATACAAACAGATAAAACTTTATTATTAACTTGTAAACTGATGAACCTTCATTTTATTTCTAACATACAAACAGATAAAACTTTATTCTTAACATACACGCTATTGAAACCTTATTTCTAACGTACACACTATTGAAACTTTATTTTTTAACTTGTAAACTGGTGAAACTTTGTTTTAATTCTAACATACAAGCAGATAAAATTTATTCTTAACTTGTAAACTGGCGAAACTTCATTTTATTTCTAACATATAAACAGACAGAACTTTATTCTTAACATACACACTATTGACACTTTATTCTTAACTTTTAAACTGGTGAAACTTTATTTCATTTCTGACATACAAGCAGATAAAACTTTATTCTTAACTTGTAAACTAGTAAATCCTACAATCTCATTTACAAACAGATAAAACTTTATTTCTAACGTACACACTGTTGAAACTTTATTTTTAATCGACAAACTGTTGAAACTTTATTTCATTTCTAACATACAAACATCTTAAACTTTATTTTTAACATAAACACTATTGAAACTTTATTTTGTAATCTGTAAACTATTGAAACTATATCTTTCATTTACAAATAGTAGAACGCTTAGTCTAACTTGCAAACTAGTAAATCCTACAATCTCATTTTACAAACAGATAAAACTTTATTTCTAACGTACACACTGTTGAAACTATATCTTTCATTTACAAATAATAGAACGCTTAGTCTAACTTGCAAACTAGTAAATCTTATTCGTCATCGAATCTAACTGTTTAAATCTTCATCATGGAACCTTTATCTAACCCATTCATTGCATGAAAACAACAACTCTTCTCATAGTAACATTTATTGAATAACGGTAACAAGCATGCATTATAAATCAATGGTTTGAAAGAGATAAAATAGATACAGCTGGTAACTATCATACAGCGAGCAATGATAACCATACAGGACTTTGGCAGTGTTGAGGTAAGGAGGAAAGAAGCATTGGTTATGAACGTAGCTACTACAACGAACAGACAAAATAGGAACACACAAATCCTTAAAACGTTTCGTGACTTCATGATAATGTTGATTCACTCTACTATCCCAAGGCGGGAGCAAAATATCATCAATGATTAGATTGGGAAATACTTTCCTCTCCTTACCAGGATTAATACAAAAGATGCGTATAACATTGAAAGCAGCTAACCATCGTTTAAAGTCAATAAGAAGACCATTCTCACAAGAAAAGCCATAGTCTTGCAAATATTTCAGATTAAGTCCATGAATGTGTTTTCTCGCCCATTGATCAACATTGGGATCGCAGTTGGCATGTTGATGATAGACACTAACAATCTGATATGTCCAATTGTTCATAGCAATAGCACTGAGCTCCTGTACAGGTTCACCCTCACAATCCATAAAAATGATGATAGAAGCCTAAAACGGAAATTTACACATCTAAGGAAGCGTTCTATAACATATTACAAAATGAAGAATTACATCGATGCTTTTCACGACAAAATACACAAATGATATGATGGCAACGAAGAAGTAAAATGTATCTAATAAGACCACGTCTACGACACTCAAAGCACATAAGCGAATTGTCATAGGGTAGAGTTAGGAAAGGATTAGCAATTCTCTTTCCTTGACTTGCGTTTGGAGGTAGCATTATTGTCCGACTTGCGCTTCGTACCACCCCCCGTCAAGGAAGTCAATAATGTCATCTACGTTGGGTGGCTTTGGAATATATAGGATGGATTCAGTGTATATCGAGAGAGAGGCTATTTTGTTATCCTTGTGCTGACCATAATATAGCCCATTCACTTTGAAAATGATATCCCAAAGAGAGAAAGTGCGTCCATCACTTGTATGATTCAACGATGGAATGATTCTCACTGTGGAAGGCTTGATTCTCATTAGACAACAATCCTCATTGGAGAATAGAATACATTTACTAAAGCTGGCACGCTAACGAGTGTGACTGCAGAAACATTTCTTCAACGTTCGCTACGTTTCACAACAACCTGTCAAAGACTTCTTACAAAACTTATTTCAACATTTGCATTTAAGCGAACATCTGCTTCACATGTTCTACACGAACGGTTAACGCATGTAATATAAAACCCTAAATCCAACCGTACAGGAGCCTAACCTTGGATTATGAACTTTACAATCCATGCGATTCAATGTCATGGAACTAGCTCTCATACACTCAACGTGTGTGACAACATCTGGTTTTATAAAACATTCAACGCTGACTATAAGACCTTGTGTGAAACAATCTACACAGCGCAGTAAAACTTTCTAGCGCTGTGATGAACACTGTTTTCATATAACATTCTAAACTCGCAGTCTTACTGCAGTAGAAAACTGCTTTTACTAAACCTGATGAAGCTAATCTAACAGTCATTAAGTTTGAATTTCTAATAGGGAAACATTTGGCAACTGTCTCCAATAAAACTTTCTAACGCTGTGAAAGTAAGTTACAAGACAATCTACACTGTGCAGTAAATAAAACCTTCTAAAACTTTCTAGTGCTGTGATGAGTTCGGTCAGTCATATAACGTCAATGATCAAACTTTATTTTCACAAACGTGCGTCGCGGTAAATTATTTGACTACACTAACGCTTACATTTCATGACATGTGTGTTTCATAAAACGTCATGATCAAACTTTTCTAACTATACATCAACCTGTGTTGCAGTAAAACTTTTACAAACCATGATACACTTTCTAACGACACTCACGAATACAACTTCGATGATCAGACTTTACTTTCTCAAACGGGTGTCACAGTAAAATTATTTGACTACACTAACTTTGCAAACCATGATGCACTTTCTGACTAGACTTACAAATAAAACGTTAATGATCAAACTTTCCAACTATACATCAACCTGTGTTGCAATAAAACTTTTGTACAACATGATAAAGTTTCTGACTAGACTTACGAATACAACGTTGATGATCAAACTTTTCTAACTATACATCAACCTGTGTTGCAGTAAAACTTTTACAAACCATGATACACTTTCTAACGACACTCACGAATAGTGATGGAGATCGCCAGCACCAAATTCTTCCACCAATTATGGGAATGGTACACCCCTAACTCCCAGCCACGAACTATAGCGGAGTGGGAGTACATCGATAAAGTGAGGCTCGCGGTAGAAGAACGATTGAAGCAAGTGAACTGTTTTTGTGATCTATGTGAAGCCAGACTCTGGGATGATATTGACGATGAAGACCTTTTGAAATACATGCCATAATAAATTTTTATTTCATATTATCTTTGCTTTCATACTGACTTACTTGAATGGGGCTTCAGTGGATGATTTAACCATGTATACTTTTTCATTTGGAAATAGTAGCACACTTAGTTTAACTTGCAATTCTTATAACATTTCATATGGATGATAATGGTAGATGAAATAGTGTTAGATAAAATTAAGATAGCTTACACTTCTGATATAGGGATAGCAATCGACTGCGATCCATGTGTAAAGAGCTTGTTAGACTACGGAAGAGAGAAGTGTGTTATGTTGCGTGTGGCGCGTGAGTGTCCTCCCATTTCATTCCATTCATCAATTCGTCTCATTGATAGAGACAGGTAGAACTCATGGTTCTCATAACGTATGCAATGGAAAGTTTTAGGCAACCTTCGACAGTTGGCTAAATGTCGCCCTGGCGCGAATGCATACTACGTTGAGACAGAGGCAATCACTTGCAAACATGACGCAGAGAGGTTTAACAAGATTGACCATTGCCGAATGTCCCTTGCGGTATACATAGCTACGGGTTTCACCGCCGCCCTTTACAGGAACGCCCGTCGAAAGGAAGTATTACACCGAACTTCATTTGCAACGTTCAAGTTGACTGATAGCAGATTCAACTTAATGATAGTATTCGCCAGTCCGAAGACTGCCCAGGGCAAACCGCGTGGAGGTTCTATCATGTCTTGCCCCATGGTGGCCCTTAAGAGAGCCGGTGGTTCGTTCTCGGGAGTAACGTCATCTTACAGCCTACCGATTCTGCTGAGAGAGTCTTTGACTCTCTCCTTGGTAGCAGTGTCGACTTCCACACTAACTGGTACATGGCTAAAAAGTGGAATGTAGCGCCATTCCGTTGGATTGACAGCAGTTGCTGTCATCGGATTGCCAATCCGAGCAAGATTATTAAAAACTCTGTCTTGCTCCTCTAGCCTGACAAACTCCTCAAATAAATTTCGCGGCCTTAACTGCGGTCCGCGAGGAGAGCTGACTTGACTGTTCGGCGTCTGCATGATTGAAATGAAATGAAATGAGAGGCAGTGGTTTATATACCCCTCTAACGCGACGCAACGTTCAAGTTGACTGATAGCAGATTCAACTTAATGATAGTATTCGCCAGTCTAAAGACTGCCCACAGCAAACCGCGTGGAGGCTCTATCATGTCTTGTCCCATAGTGGACGATTATACGGTAGTGTGTTAGTAGATTTCAATCACTGAAAAAGGAAGATGAGAATCATTTCATTTGTCTCATCAACGTTTATCATGGGAGCAATCATTGAAGGGGCATCTAATGAATTACATTTCACTCTACTCCATATCATAAAGACTAACCTTTGTCGAATGGCTGAAGTACTCTGACCTGGCGAGAGAAAGCGTCACGTTGAGTATGAAGTCGAATGCCCAACATGAGCAACGGCTCAGAGGTTTCGGTCTAACAAACGACGAACAACCCGTGCAACACAATCCCTCTACGGCAGTACCCGCCGTCCCGAAGGAACGCTCGAGCAAAGGAGGTATTACAGCGATGATGTGCTTTATGAGCAGAAGTGAATCTCTTGATAGCAAGAGACTATTCAACTAGATAGCAAGTCAAAACAACCTGATAGCAGGACAAATGTATAGTCAGTAATTTACACTTAGTGAGGAATGATAGATTTGAGTGTAGTGAGTGGCACTCGATCCCGTCGACAGCCCGAAGGCCTTGTACTGATCACTAGGGAAGTGAGAGATCTTCCCCGATACCCGCTATTTACAGCTTAAGACATCATTGTCACTGCCCCGGAGTGGTAACAGCAATGTCGAGTCAAAGGTAGTGAACAGTAGCTGGGATCTAACCCCTCAAAGCTGCCTTAGACTTAGTTAAATTTGAAATCTGATAGCAGATTTGAACTCAGCATACTTGAAAACCTTGAGGAAACATCCCAAGTTATTGCTTTGATCAGCTTGATAGCAAGCCGTAGAGAGCTTGATTCACCAGCGTTTTGCAATGGAGATGTTTAAAGGCCACCCATGACAAGATAGCTAAGACTCAACCGATTGGCATTCAAAGTGCTACGTTGAGAGCTGTGTCAAATGCCCAACATGAGACATGAGTTGTCCCAGCGGTTACGGTCTCAAATATGACACACTCCCTTGCCACACTTATCACTACGGCATCGTCCGCCGTCCCGAAGGAACACCCTGTCAGTGGAATATTACAGCAAAACTCTCCGTGTCTTGCTCGCTTTCAGTGAAAAGCCGCTTATACCATGAGACGACTTGCTCAGACATGAAAACCTGTAGAGTTGGTAAGAGGTGGACAGACTTTTAGCAGCTTGATAGCAAGCCGTAGAGAGCTTGATTCACCAGCGTTTTGCAATGGAGATGTTTAGAGGCCACCCATGACAAGATAGCTAAGACTCAACCGATTGGCATTCAAAGTGCTACGTTGAGAGCTGTGTCAAATGCCCAACATGAGACATGAGTTGTCCCAGCGGTTACGGTCTCAAATATGACACACTCCCTTGCCACACTTATAACTACGGCATCGTCCGCCGTCCCGAAGGAACACCCTGTCAGTGGAATATTACAGCAAAACTCTCCGTGTCTTGCTCGCTTTCAGTGAAAAGCCGCTTACAGCATGAGAAGACTGGCTCAGACATCATTAAAAATGCTTTTATTGACTTCAGCAGGGTCGAAAACCCCAGAAAACCTCCAAAACTAGTGAATTTAAATTTTTCAACTTTTTAGCAGTACTTATGAAATTTTATAAGTAGTCTATCACTTAGGGCAGGTCAATAGCGACCGAACCTTTTTTGAATCAAGTCAAACGGACTTGTAGAAGCAAAGTTACAAGCCTTTAAAGTTTTGGAGTCTTTTATGGCCTGGAGACGAAGGCCATCTCCTGGCTAACCTCTAAGTCTGACGGCTTAGCTGATATCAGCAATGAAATTTTCTAAGTCGGTTTCTTACAGAAACTCGGGATTTGGAATGTCCGAAGCTATCATCGGAGCTCAGAGAGATGACTTACCGTTGACAATCTCTCGTCTTAATGACAAGTCTCTGTCGGTTCCCAGCTTATATAATGTGTGGCGATCAGCTGATGACGTAATACCCATCATCCAAACACTAAAAATCCCGTCTATCTCCGCTTCTAGTGCTCCGATTGAGCTGGAAATACACCATTTCCATGTAGAATTTGACGCTGAATCCGAATCTGGCCTCCGTTTTCCCATCCGATGCTTCGTTTTGGCTCTACAGTAGGCAGCCATCGCAAAAATTCTAACTCGTTTTTTCGAAAAATGTTGAAAATTTTTCTCTCCGATTGACTTGAAACTCTCCGATTGACATGAAACTCACCATACAGATAGAGAATTTCACGCTGATTCCAACTCTGAAATCCGTTTTCCCATCCGATGCTTCGTTTTGAAGCTACAGCCCAAAACGTCCCAAATTCTAACTCTGTCGTTTTTCGCCAATGTCCCAAAATCTTAAATGGCGTCTCACATCTAAACGAAGACAGATAGGAACAAGTCGATTCTTTCAGTGAATTTGTCTCACTCTTAGCTTTCAAACGAGCTATAGCACGACAAAATCCGTCCACTGGAAGCCAAAATCGAAGCGAGCTGTCCAGAGGGGGGGGACGTCAGCGAAAATTTTTTCTCTCCGATGGCGTTCAAATTCACCATACCGATGCAGAATTTCACGCTGAATCCGAATCCGGCCTCCGTTTTCTCATCCGATGGTTCGTTTGGGCGCTACACACCAAAACGTCCCAAATTCTAACTCTGTCGTTTTTTCGAAAAATGTTGAAAATTTTTTCTCTCCGATTGCCTTGAAACTCACCATACAGATATAGAATTTCACGCTGATTCCAAATCTGAAATCCGTTTTCCCATCCGATGCTTCGTTTTGAAGCTACAGCCCAAAACGTCCCAAATTCTAACTCTGTCGTTTTTCGCCAATGTCCCAAAATCTTAAATGGCGTCTCACATCTAAACGAAGACAGATAGGAACAAGCCGATTCTTTCAGTGAATTTTTCTCACTCTTAGCTTTCAAACGAGCTATTGCACGACAAAATCCGTCCACTGGAAGCCAAAATCGAAGCGAGCTGTCCAGAGGGGGGGGGACGTCAGCGAAAATTTTTTCTCTCCGATGGCGTTCAAATTCACCATACCGATGCAGAATTTCACGCTGAATCCGAATCCGGCCTCCGTTTTCTCATCCGATGGTTCGTTTGGGCGCTACACACCAAAACGTCCCAAATTTTAACTGTTAAAATTTTGAAGAAAAATTTTTTCTCGCCGATTGAGCTGGAAATCACACCACAGATGCAGAATTTTACGCTGAATCCGAATCTGGCAGCCATTTCACCATCCACGACAACCTAGACGGTCGGCCACGTCAACCTAGACGGTCGCCCACGTCAACCTAGACGGTCGCCCACGTCAACCTGGACGGTCGCCCACGTCAACCTAGACGGTCGCCCACGTCAACCTGGACGGTCGCCCACGTCAACCAGGCGGTCGGACCAACTCACCCGAGTCTCACACTCTGTCGTTGCAGCAGAGGGGGGGAGTCAGCGAACAGTTTGTGAACGTGGACCCGCCTGGCCGGCACACCACGACAGACTACAACCTCTGTCGTTCCAGAGGGGGGGAGTCAGACCCGAAGCACCACGGCGGCCGACCACGACACTCTGCCGTTCCAGAGGAGGGGCGCGCCGGTCGAGTGTTTGTCACTTGCTTACTACTAATGAACTCCCAAATGATAAATAAGTGTGTGGATTAGCTGATCTGGATTTGAAATTCCAAAACTACCATTTTCCCACAATTCGTTCTCTTGTTCTAGATCAATTGGCGATGCTCTTTTCTTTGGTTTTACGTTACCGCGTTGAGCTGATTTTTTCATCTGAGCATCAAGGGAATCACGAGCACTTTTGAAATCAATGTCCGTAAAAATAGAAATTTTCCATTTCATTTCTGTATTGAAATATAGCTGTAGCATCGCACCAATGCCTTTCAACGATTCTGGAGGATACATATCTCCATCAACCTTTCTGACCTCAGCGAAGAAGTACTTCAAACAGTGATTGAGATCGTTTGGTGTAAATTCTTTCACATTTTTATATACTTTCAAAACATTATCGTCAATTCTTATTTTCCAGTGGTCATGCCAGGTGACAAATAGCTTGAATGCCCATCTCATCTTATTCCAAGTACTTTTTGGTATTCTATTATCGATATCAGAATAACTTCTTCCTCTGACATGTTTACAAATCTCGACGTCATT
The DNA here is from genome assembly GCA_907163375.1 of Prostheceraeus crozeri. NCBI lineage: Eukaryota > Metazoa > Platyhelminthes > Polycladida > Euryleptidae > Prostheceraeus > Prostheceraeus crozeri. Next base: position 852,869 of record CAJQUW010005981.1, on the reverse strand, counting down.
CCTATGTCATTGATTAGTCAAAAGTGAAGAAAGGAATGCTTGCTTAGATAATTAAGCTGTTTCAAAATTCATGAATTCAAATATGAAATATATCCATGGAGTCATGAGATATCATTCAGCGAACACATAGTATTATTACACTGACTTCTATGTATCACACAGCTCAAATCTACTCATATGATGCTATGGTATTCTCCTCGCCTTCGGCTCGGAGAATACCGTAGCATCATATTCGTAGATTCTGACCGTGTAATACATCGAAGTCAGTGTAATAATATTACGTAGACATACGATAATTAGACTTCTAAAATATCTGTCACATGCATATGCAGATATCATCATTACGAGAAAACATTGCTGTCTACTTTCGTCTACATTGTACCATAGCTAAGTTACGCACAATGATGATTCTGAAGCGCATCATTGTCGCCTTCTTTAAATCGCACCCCTCCGAGCAAACGGATACCCGATCAGCATCTTATAGTCTCTCCGGATATCCACGGATCTTCACGGCTGAACGGATGCACACCATTATTTCTACACCAGGAGCCGCTTGAATATCCAGTCTATCTCCGCGGATAACAAATTTTTATCCCAAGGAGATCCGTATCTTATAAACGGATATGTTTGATATCCAACCGATATCTGGTTTGTTGTTTTTGACGGATATCCGTGCTATCGGCTGTGCATTCTGGTTATCCGCCTGGCATCCCTTTGTTAACAATGGATATGTAGCAATCGCGACTTCGATGTCAGTTTGCTATTAAATAAAAAAAAGTTGTCAGTTAGCCAAGCTGCTGTATTATTATCCAATCTTACAAATTTTCACCGATATGACGGCCTGTTCACGTAAAAAGGATTTTCAAATTACATCTTACATAAAAATCAAAATATTAATGTCTGATAAGTTGAACATTCATTTTTGTTATTGAGGCTTGGTTTCATAGATTTTATTAATATGGCCTCTCTGAAACGTAGGTTAATGCTGTTTGTATCAAACGCTATGATTTTGACTGTAAACGGGAAAGCTATGTTAGGAGAGCAACTTAGGTGATGTTTGAGTACACTTGAGTCTTTGTTTGTGGCATGTTCTTTAATACGTGTATGGAGTGAACGGACTGTACTCCCGATATAATTACTTTTACACGTTTTGCATGTTATTTCATACACTACCATAGCTCTCAGACAGATGTTGTTCTGATTCAATTTACACTTATGTTTGGAATGTGATTTTCTCATTGAAAAGTCTCAATAACAAAGATGAATGTTCAACTTATCAGACATTGATATTTTGATTTTTATGTAAGATGTAATTTGAAAATCCTTTTTACGTGAACAGGCCGTCATATCGGTGAAAATTTGTAAGATTGGATAATAATACAGCAGCTTGGCTAACTGATAACTTTTTTTGACTTAATTTAAAAATGCTGCTTAAAGAAAATTACATCTCATTATTGAATATCAGCTTTCTATCCCTACGCTGTCATCTAGTATTTGATTTCGATATTCGTTGGTTATACATTCGATGCGTGAAGCTATCCGCAAATGATAAACAATCCAAAAACCAACTAATCCTCAGATCGGACAGACAATTGTAATCTATACAATCCGGGGATCCACTGGCTTCTGGCACAGTTTTTGACTGAAAGCCGAATGACGATTCTCATCTTACCTACTTACACGTACACACAACTAAAAACATTCAAGCAATTCATGCAGTAACAGAAAAAAACAGACAAAAATAACAGAGATGCCGACAAGCCTCAAGCAACGTAATTTTTAATCCAGTGGATACAACAACGCATCCATGAGGATTCAAAACTACCGACTTTGAGGTATACATGAAAAATTACTGAAAATACTTGTAATTTTCAACATTAGGAGGCTTGCCAAATCTGAATGTGAATAGCCTCACAGACAGATTTGCATGCATAGAAAATGATCTGAAGAAACTGCATATAAAAATCTTCGTCCTATTGCATCGAAATGTGTTTTTCTTTGATCGTGTCTGACAAGATAAGGAACCGGATAGAACTCGGCAGATGCACAGCTTCGTGGTAGGCTTATTTCATTCTGTGAAAGTCTCATTTTCGGCATCGTTCCTAGCAGAATCTCGTTGTGGCTGTTTGACTAATTCTGTGCAACTAGTGATCTTTGAACTCGTGCGATCAGGCCATAGAAATGGATGAGGCCTATCCATGTATTCGACCGCTCTGTGTCACTCGAAAGGAAGTAACACTGAAGACGCGTAGCGCCAGACGATTTAGGCTGATCATTTGAAAGGTATATGCAGTGTTACTGAACTAAAAATCTGTGACATCAAAAATCCAAGATTTTGATCTGTAAATGACTGAAATCAATGATAATTTTCTACAGAGCCCATGCAGCTCAGAACATTAAAGCATGTCAAGCTTGAGATATCTACTAATCATAATTGTGAAACATAGGAATCTCCTCAATGCCATTTTCAATGGGAACGAGAAGATGGATGGTGAAAAGCTCCTACCTCAATGGTATCACATAGCAAATTAGACGGTCTTAATCATGCAATTAAGGCCGTCTAATTTGGAATTGGAGCTATATAAACGACTTTCATAGAAAAATGACATGCGAAATATCGGCGGACAACCCTACTTACTCACTAACAATGAAATCGATGACACACCACCCGGCCATAATGGAATGGCAAAAAGAATGTTTAGGCTCACATAAAAGGGTCCAGTAGTTGAAATGATTCCGAGTTTTATTTAAGTAAACCTTCTTCAGAGAACTGTCGTGTGGCATGCACTTCTACTCTTCTATAATAAAATTGTCAATTCGAAGATGAAGCAAAACAAAATATCCTTATAACGTTATGTTTCTGGCAACTTCTGCAAAAGATTTTGACCAATTATTGTAAAGGTAGAATTCTTTAACCCACTGCGTAAATAACTATGCTTGTCCCTCCTGACGCTCTACTGACTTTCTGTTGATTGTTTTTAGCTTTTTTGCCCCTTAAGAAGCGTGAATACACGAAGCGTCGGTCCTGTAAGCCTACATAGTTTTTATTGCAATTTTATAGCCAACAAATTCTTTAAGAAGATACCTCAACGTACTTTTGGTTCATCATGAAGAATCGTCTGTTTGCGACAATCGTATTCATCAAATACAGTGTGAATTCCAAAAACAATAATTAGTATTATAATATAGTAGTTATTTATAGTACTTTATTATAGTAGTTCTATATTAGTATTACAGTATCATATAACAATGATAATTGTATTATCAGTTCTCCAACGTTATCAAAATGTTGCCATTAGTTCAGGCCTCCCCAGTCAAAATACAAATTTTTCTAGGCTTTTAGGTTTTCAAAAATCTCTCGAAATCTGCACGAGCGAGATCAAACAAAAATGGGAGAGATTAATTTGGGTCGGCACAAAATGGGAAGCATCATCAGCAAAGCTATAGCGAAGGATGTAAGCCTAATACAATCCATGAAGACTGGAAACAAATGGAATAAGATAAAAAGCAAGTAGGCCTATACATGTAGTCTACCAACTACGTTCAACTAGAATACTGCAGGTACTATGGTACTGTCCCAAATCGGAATTCCCAGCTAACACACATGTAAATACAAATCTACTTGATGCACCACACTATCCCGAAGAAGGATTCTTCAGATGCCCTCACCGATATGCCCTCAAGCACAGTCTATTAATCAGGACTTTCGACTTTGATGCTCAGATAAATTGATGAGCCAGTCGCTGCAGTGTCGATTTTATTCTTCTAGATGAATTTTGATAACTATGAAGCAATGGGAAAATTCTCCTAATAAATTATACTTTGGTGTAAATAACGAATCCTTTTTAAGAGATGAAAGAAGAAATAGAGACGGGCTGATGATACCGCAGTACATGAAAAAGTACATGCATAGGCTATACCCTCATTCAGGCTAAAATTCAAACCGCAAGCCATAACAATGATATGAGACAAGTCATTGCTCAAAATGATGTATCTTTCAATACGACCGAATTTCAATTTCGACCGAAAGTCTGAGTGCTTTATTGTCTTAGAGTATGATAATAAAGTACTCTATTTGATTTAAAGCATTTTTACCATTTGAAAGCAGTGCTATATTTTCTCTTAGAAAATATAACACCGGTGAGGAAAATGAAGTTCAGTTATCCTAGATCCACATTTGTCTCAAGTTAAATGATGTACATCTGTGATTTACGGCAACTCTAATTTCACAGTCCTAGATATATGTCAAGCATTGCACCATTTCTATTCGATATTATTCTCCTGGTGTCTGCCTTTTGATTTGTAATCAAATTATGTGCTACTCTGAGAGGTAGGCATATACACTAATTTTCGCTATGCTTTCGACAGCAAAATGCAGCTTCAAAATCTGTTTCACGGCAGGCCTATGTGAAATGGAGAAGATCCTTTTCAAGAACTCATACCTAAAATGCTGCTTCGTTCCTATGCCGCTAGTTGACTGCTTCTTGACAAGCATCCTTCCTTTCGGTCCATATTTCTCGACAACCAAGTTTGTGTACATACGCATCAGGCTAATTGTATTACTTAAATCGATGAATTAATTTATAGATTATTTGCTGGTGCTAACGATGACTTTACTGTGTTTTATAAGCTCACTGCTATAGAGCCGTTTTTCATTTGAAGCAAAATATAAATTTATAGTAGAAATGTATTATAGTATGAAACTATTTTCTTGTCCATTCCTGCAAATGTGAATATATAGGTCATCACATAAAAAATTGCGTTTTTTATATGGTTCATTTAATTGGATTCTATGATATTATTCTTTATCATTTTATTCTTTTGTAAACAAGTTTGTGTCATATCTGTAAACCGTTCATTGTCTCTACTATATTGCATGGATATCTATATAGTAAGGGGATGAGACACTCTACTCAAAATCAATTTATCTCTACACCAACTCGGTGTTACTTGAATCAAAGAACTTTGTAAGTTACAATACGGCAACGGCAATAATACAGTTCAGATGTTGAACTGCAATAAGCCTAAGTCAAATTCATTTCATTTTGAAGTGAAAACAATTTATCGTGTAGAAGACGACTGCTTCGTATCAGTAAAGAAATCAGCCATAGCTATAACTTATTGATTTGCGACTATTCTCATCTACGGCGTGTTCGGAATCCTTACTATACAGATATCCATGTATATTGTCTCTGGTTTGTTCCATGTTTGTTCCATCATCGCCACTTTTCACATGAATCATAGATATCTTAAACACAATCATCATTATCTTTAACATGGATTCACTTTGAAATCAATTTTTATTTTGATTCCGAAAACCAGCATTCATTTTGACTGCCGCAATGGAGATCAACAGTCGTGACATCAACCTAATCGTCGTGACTTTAAGAAGAAATAACTTTGAAGGCACAAAAATACACGAGATCATAACAACTGCTTGGGGTGATAAGCGGATATCAGTTAGACGTGTACAACAAGTTATGACTGAGTTTGGAGAAGGTCGCATTCAATTTGATAGAATTGATGGAAGTGGGCGTCCAAAGTCTCAGAAAAGAATCGATCTTACTCAGATGGTTGCTGATGAGGTGACCGTGAATAGGAGAATTACGTGCTACGAGCTTGCTGATAAATTGGATACAAATCATAGAATGATTTACGACATCCTGACAGAAGACCTGCATATGCGATCAATCCAAGATAAGTGGGTGCCACATAATTTATCCGAGGCAAACAAAGAGGCTTGTGTATCGTGCTGCACTGAGCTTATTGAGAAATTTACAAGGCGCAATATCCATCGCAATCTTGTAGTTGCAGACGAGAAATGGTTTTTCTGTAGGCCAGTTGGTTGTCCTCAAACCAGAAGGTCTTGGTGTTCAGCTGATGGTGATGTTGATAGAGATCAAATTCCTAAACGTTTAACCGTCGACAGAAAGTTCAGGGCAATTGTTGCTGTGAATTTTGATGGATTATCGTTTTCTACAGTACTTGAAAGGAATCAGTCTGTAGATTCCGAATTGTATACTAATTTTCTGATTGACACAGTTAATTCTTTCACTAACCATGATTTAAGAAATGACAGAAGAGAGGTGTCATGGGAGAATATGGTTTTGATGCATGATAACGCTCGACCACATGTATCACGCCACACTCAAAACTTTTTGGCAGACAAGAATGTTCAGCTACTGTATCAAGCTCCATATTCACCTGACTTAAATATATGTGATCGCATGATATTTCCTGCTTTGGAAATGAAGAGAAGTGATTTGGAGTTAATGACAAAGCAATCTTTAGAATCCTACTTAAATGAAACTTTGACTTTTACTCCACAAGTAATGAGAAGAGCAGCATTGAAATTGATTGACCACTGCAGAAATGTGATTGCTGCAAACGGCAATTATTTGTGAGTTACTTACTGTCTTACTGACACCCCATTTATGAGTTAACAGAACACAAATTTTAATAGGTCTCTGTGCCATAATGTTTTCAATTGCCATTAAAAAATCAATTATAAAAACGCAGTTTTTTATGTGATGACCAATACATACATGTACTGCATAAGGCTTATATTCGTAGCAGTAGGATGTTGACAATTTTATGTTGCATTTAAATTCCAATGAACAGACAGGCGAAACATGCCCATACACCCTTTCCAAAAGTTATATGTAATTGAAGCAACTGCAAAAACGTGAAGTGTGGTAGACGCCATTAAAGAAATGACACTATTTTATAGTATGCAGCTACTTTGCTTTGGGGCTGGAAATGGACTTTCAATTAAGATATCGCTGAAATGTTGTTTCATAAGCATTAGAATGATAAGGTGGACCGGGGCAAGCTGTTAACAAAGTGACCTTGTAGAGAAGAATGTCGAATAAAAGCACCTTAATTCACAAAGATGTCCCCTAGCTTTGTTAAAGTATAGGCCTTAATATTCAATTCATGGCACTATTTGTAAATTGCAGATAGAATCTATGTTTTTCGCAGTGAGTAGTTCGGCATTTTTTTTACTTTTTTGCCCACGGTATTACTGTATGCGTATCAATTCATCATCTCAAACTAAAGGGTCATTTTCACAGTTTTCTGCTTGAGGCTCATGTGTGCTCTTAAGATTGCAGGTTTGTCAATTTTTCATGATTTGTATTGATTTCAGCTGTAGAGATTTTGCTATGGGAATGGTATTGTGCAAAATTCGCAAGTGTGACGCGGCAAAATTCTTTCCCTGAGGAAGCGTTTTTTCAAGGTGACAAATAAGTGGAGATTGGATTCGCGCACGAGTCGACACTGAGAATTAGGCCTAGCTTAAAATGTCACACTTGTGACTACAGAACATTTAAGAAATCGTATGAGACTTACAGGGCAGTTTTACTACCCGTTTGTTTATTTTCTGCACCCAGAAACTATACAAATATTTTTATATTTTGTAGACCATTGAATATTGATACTTTGCGAACTTCTGCCAAATTATGGTTACATTATTGTGTAAGGTGACCATTTGATCAAGATGAATAATTCAAGGATTTGTATGGCAACTTGCCCTGAGCATGTTGACGCAGTTTTCATTTTCTGTTTTTACTGCATTTGTGCAAAATTTCTGCATGTCGCTAAGTGACGACTAAAATTGCTGAGAGTTGTTTGCCAGATCTGTCTAGTGCTCTATCATCAGTGTCTAACATATATTGGAAAAAATTAATTTCTCGATTTAATATGATGCATTTATGCAAGAAAGGCGGTCACCCTACTATATAGTCATGGAATTCGGCACCTTGAAATTTCCCCACTTCAATTAGATTATGGTAGCCTATTTATTGACTATCTTGAATAATAAATTCTAAGGGGACCTCGTCAACCAGTCCCTCTGATTCTACCAGGCCATATTTGCATGCAAGCCTAAACTATATGAAGAAGTAGAGACGTTCTGTAACTTACTCTGTGATGGTTGATCGCAATTATGAATGCATGATTCTCCCCTCCAACTTATTATGCAATCGTGAGTCAAATATTCAATATGCGTCAAAACGTCTGACTTGCGTCTAATAGTCCAACGAGTCAGAATACCGTCGTGAGTCAAAAAGTATGACTTGCGTCAGTAAGAACGAAAATCTGGAATCTCCGAAACCGAAACCGGCGGAAAGTATTGACAGCATGTATTGAATACATCTCAGCAAAATTCACCTGTACACCAAATTTGGTGAGATGCGAGCGTGCGGAACAAAGTCCATTTGCGTCAAAAAGTCTGACTGCGTCAAAATGTCCAACTTGGCGTCATTTTGTCCGACTTGCGTCATATAAGGAGTTTTCCAGCAAGGGGTACACTAGTCGACACATCGCGCTAATTCGCGCGCGAATCGGCTAGCGCGATTCGCGTGCGAAATAATGCGAACTTATGTTGTCCCCGTGCGATTTGGTGCGAATGTTAATAAATCGCATGCGAAATTGTGCGAACTTAACGATTTCGTGTTCACGCTACTATTTGATCAGAACTATTTTCCTAGCAGCTTTCTTATTACCTTATCAGTAGAGGCAAACTATATGGAGGATTTTTTCGCCATCTAGATCCCGATCGTTTATCTAAAACGTATCAATCAAGGATTACAAAGGCATCATGTGACAAAAAAATCTATTCTCATAGCAACGCATAGAAAATCGAACAAATATCTTGGAGTACAAACAGACATGATAAGTGTAACGTTAAGATAAATAATACATAACAACAGGACTGCGAAGTTCGGAAATTGTACAAAATTAAAAGTTCATGGTTATCAGTATAACAAAGGTGGCATGAGTCCGCCCACAGTAATAGCTAGGGAGTCGTTTTAACAATAGGCGTAATACAAAAGTAAGAAAATATGATTCTGAAAAAAAATCAGGTAAGCTTGAAACCATAAAAATCTGTTACAAGAAAAATGTAATGACAATCTAAAGATCTAAGCAAACAAATTACATGTACATGCATCAAGTAAATGGAAAACTCATATTAATTGACAATACTAAGATCTTACGAAAACTGGTGAGTGCGGAAATTGTACAAAATCAAAAGTCCATGGTTATCAGTACAACAATGGTGGCCTGAGTATGTCCGCAGTGAATAGCTAGCGACTATAAGCTAGAGGGTCGTTTTAACAATAGGCGTAATACAAAAATAAGATAAATCTGCAAAAATCAAGTAAGCTTATAAAAAAAACAATCTGTTACAGTCGAAACCGGTTTTTTCTTACATTGGGTTTTTCTTACTTTCTTATTTTTCTTACTTTTCATTCATGCAAAAAATTAAAAATTCATCTTTTACAGCTTAAGTCAATTGGTTTTTTCTTACTTCGGTTTTTTCTAACTTATCGGTTCTTTCTTACTCTGTTATCTGCTTTAAATGAAAAAATGCGTTCAATTTGAAGTGAGTTTTTCTAACTTTTTGGTCTACTATTTTCTGGTCATAAATTCATGTTAGAATAATTGTCTCTCGCCTTCTCATTGTCACCACCAAGGTCAGATTCCGCAGAGGTGAAATGGCCTCACCCATTCATATGTTAGAAACATGAGATAATCGTCGAATGCTGACTCATTCATTCGGTTTAAAGCTAAGCGACGATGCCTGGCAATGGGAATTTATTACAATAGATTTTAACTTGCAAAATAACGTTTTCTAAGTTGACGCTATTTTAAGCAATTATCTAACGAGTACTGTACAAACTTTTATCCACCGATGCTGACTCATTCATTCGGTTTAAAGCTAAGCGACGAAGCCTGGCAATGGGAATTTATTACAATAGATTTTAACTTGCAAAATAACGTTTTCTAAGTTGACGCTATTTTAAGCAATTACAAACGTCACTGTGATGACGACAATCCGTAATTGACATCAAAGATGATGGGAAGCCTATCATAGACTTCGTTACTGATTTGATGTAGAAGAGGTGCAGCACGCGAGCGTCTCTATTGAATTTCGTTATGGCATCGAAACAAGTGCGTTTAACCCTAGCTGAGAAACATCGTCTCATAGGGCTTTATGAGGCCAAGACACCCAAGGCGAAATTGGCGCGGATTTTCAAAATTTCAAAGCCTTCCGTTGGCTACATCATCAATCAGAAGGATAAGATAGCAAAGCAGTTCAACGCTAACCCAAACAGCAAGAGAAAGTCGATCAAAGGTGCCGAAAAAAACCAAGACATTGATGAACCTCTGCTTCAGTGGTTCATGAACATGAGAGCAGCCTCAAAGGAACTCAACTCAGCTATTATTTTGGAGGCAGCCAAACAGGCTGCTAGAAGACTCGGACGTGATCCTGATGCGGTGAATGATTCTTGGGTACAAAGATGGAGAGAACGCCATGGCATTCGTTATTTGGCGCTACATGGCGAAAGTGCTGAATGCCCGAATTTTGAAGACTGGCTCGACGCTATTCAACCAACCATCACGAAGTACCCGGCTGACACTATTTTCAACATGGACGAGACAGCACTGTTTTGGCGAATGCAGACCAGCAAGACTTTTGTTGGACCTCAAGAACAAGAGCCACGGGGAAGAAAACCCATGAAAACGCGAGTTACATTACTCGTGGGCTGCTCAATGGCAGGCGAGAAACTGCCTCTTCTTTGCGTTGGATCATCGAAAAACCCTCGTTGGCCTACGGTTGGAGCGAGAAAAGCTGCGCCACCCCTGAAGTATTGCTCATCGAGGAAAGGATGGATGACTACTGCTCTTTTTACTGACTGTTTGAAAGACCTTGAACTAAAGTTGAAGAATCGGAATCAAAAAGGTCTTGTACTGCTCGACAACTGCCCCTCACACAGAGGTTTCGAAGAGATATACGATGGAGTCAAGACGAATTTGGAAGTTAAGATGTTGCCTCCTAACACATCGTCCAAATTGCAACCTTGTGATCAAGGAGTCATCAGATCGCTGAAGGCACACTACAGAGGAAAGTTGGCCCGTTTGCTGATTCATAAGGCAGCGAAAGACGTGAGTCTATACGAGGGCTTGCAAATGGTACGCACTGCATGGGCCAACAATGTTACGGAAGACACCATCAAGAATGCATGGCGCAAATCTGGACTTCGGAAAGAACAGATTCGAGAAGAGCTGGACGTCGTGATGTCGGAAAATCCCGAATTCGAGCAGCTTGCTGTCATCGAAGACGAAGAGGCGGTCTCAGAGAACATTAATCTCGACATCAACTCTTTCATCGATGGCGGAGCGGTGGAGGAGGAGGAGGAGCATGAAGACAATATCGACGAAAAGGAATCGATTGAGAACAGTCCTGCTGTGCCCCCTTCAGTCTCTGAGTGCCTGAAACTCATGGATTTGGTGAGCAAACGCTTTATCTTAAGCTCTGGCGATGAGCCAGTTTGTGTCACAGACGTGAAGCAGGCCCTGATGAGCCTGCCAAAGTCCCAATCGCGAATCACGGACTTTTTTGTTCAAAAATAACTCCCTATAGACGTTTTTTGTTTGAGTTCGAAAAAAGGTCTTTTTCTATAACTATTGGTTTTTTCTAACTATCGGTTTTTTCTTACTTTTTTTGGTGCAAAAAAATGGTTAGAAAAAACCGGTTTCGACTGTACTAGAAAAATGTGATGGCAATCTAAAGATCGCATCTAACGACAAACAATTTACATGTTTTAAGTAAATGCAAAGCTGATAAGTTAAGTAATAATTCTAAAATCTCGCAAAAGCTGTCGAGAACCAAAACATAGCAATGGATTTCTTAGAGTCTCAGTTGACTTAGAATTAAATAGATATGATTAGCAATAGGAATGGAGGTCAGTCTGACTTTGAATTTATGCAAATAGATAATAAATATGCATTATCAACAATTTTAATAAAATTGACAAGTGATTCACTCATACTTGCAACGAATATCTGGCTATGTAAATTTTACGCGATTTTGAGGCTAATCAACTTTGGTTACAAAAAGCTACTTGGATCTTTACACCATTAGCGGTTTAGATCATACGAAGATTATAGTAAATCAATGATTCTATTTTCTGAAACACATCAGCAATCATATCAGTCACTGTGTTTTCGTAAAAAACTTCAATAATTTTACACTATCGTAAAATTATGAAATGTGTTCGAATAATTTGATAAGCTTTCGTGATCATTCTACAAAAATTCCAAATTATATCAAGCTATACTATAGAATATTATGAACATAATTTACACATACACCAAAATTTATAATCCAGGAGTTTCCCTAATGATGAGTGGGCTTTCAAACTTTTGCTGTTACATGGTTTTTCCCGTAGAGGGGTTTTTCCTTTCGGCGGCAGAGCTCTCGAAATACATCAAAGAAAAGAGGAGTTTACCTATAATCGATTTTGATAGTTGACTTTCAAGATACATGTATTTTAGAGCATAAAATCTCGATTTTCACAGCTTCATGCAATTATCAAATTACTATTACATTTACCAAAATCAGAAAAATATCGTCTTTGCATCAACTTATCAAATCATCAGAAAGGGAAAATGAAAGGGTTATGTGATAGCAAAAATGATACAAATCTAAAAAATCTGAATATGCAAGTCGAAGTTTTTGTATGAATTTGCTATGAACATGAAATTTATTACAAAATAGGAAACTATACAAACTTCTAAAGATCTACCTTACACGGAACTAAAATATAACAAAATGTTACGGGTAGGCCTACTTGTTGTCAAGCGGGTCACTCAAGTTTTGTTCCTGCCGATGTTTGTCGTCCCTTCCAGCACGGTTCAAACTCTCCTTCACTTTGATCCATGAATACCGATCGAATTTGGCTTTCAGTGCAACTGAAATGGAAGCAAATTATTCAACTTTTTGTTTGATATGTGTACAAATTGATGTTAGTTAATTAAGCGAAAGTTTATAAATTAAGCAGAAAACGTCTACAGGAAAAATGTTTTTATCTGTTACGGTTAATAGATAATAGGGTTCCCTCCAATTTAATGCGGTATAACGAAACAAGCCCTCTCATACCTCTACGAAAAGTTATAGGCCCAATAACAAAAGGCTACCATATTCACTATTCTAAGTTCAACATCATGATATCAACATTCGTCCATTTACTTTTATTGTGTAAGTACATGCCTACGATCCATCATGTTTTAATTGAGGAAGGCAATTATTTGGAGACTATATTATTATAGGTCATCACATAAAAAATTGCGTTTTTTATATGGTTCATTTAATTGGATTCTATGATATTATTCTTTATCATTTTATTCTTTTGTAAACAAGTTTGTGTCATATCTGTAAACCGTTCATTGTCTCTACTATATTGCATGGATATCTATATAGTAAGGGGATGAGACACTCTACTCAAAATCAATTTATCTCTACACCAACTCGGTGTTACTTGAATCAAAGAACTTTGTAAGTTACAATACGGCAACGGCAATAATACAGTTCAGATGTTGAACTGCAATAAGCCTAAGTCAAATTCATTTCATTTTGAAGTGAAAACAATTTATCGTGTAGAAGACGACTGCTTCGTATCAGTAAAGAAATCAGCCATAGCTATAACTTATTGATTTGCGACTATTCTCATCTACGGCGTGTTCGGAATCCTTACTATACAGATATCCATGTATATTGTCTCTGGTTTGTTCCATGTTTGTTCCATCATCGCCACTTTTCACATGAATCATAGATATCTTAAACACAATCATCATTATCTTTAACAAGGATTCACTTTGAAATCAATTTTAATTTTGATTCCGAAAACCAGCATTCATTTTGACTGCCGCAATGGAGATCAACAGTCGTGACATCAACCTAATCGTCGTGACTTTAAGAAGAAATAACTTTGAAGGCACAAAAATACACGAGATCATAACAACTGCTTGGGGTGATAAGCGGATATCAGTTAGACGTGTACAACAAGTTATGACTGAGTTTGGAGAAGGTCGCATTCAATTTGATAGAATTGATGGAAGTGGGCGTCCAAAGTCTCAGAAAAGAATCGATCTTACTCAGATGGTTGCTGATGAGGTGACCGTGAATAGGAGAATTACGTGCTACGAGCTTGCTGATAAATTGGATACAAATCATAGAATGATTTACGACATCCTGACAGAAGACCTGCATATGCGATCAATCCAAGATAAGTGGGTGCCACATAATTTATCCGAGGCAAACAAAGAGGCTTGTGTATCGTGCTGCACTGAGCTTATTGAGAAATTTACAAGGCGCAATATCCATCGCAATCTTGTAGTTGCAGACGAGAAATGGTTTTTCTGTAGGCCAGTTGGTTGTCCTCAAACCAGAAGGTCTTGGTGTTCAGCTGATGGTGATGTTGATAGAGATCAAATTCCTAAACGTTTAACCGTCGACAGAAAGTTCAGGGCAATTGTTGCTGTGAATTTTGATGGATTATCGTTTTCTACAGTACTTGAAAGGAATCAGTCTGTAGATTCCGAATTGTATACTAATTTTCTGATTGACACAGTTAATTCTTTCACTAACCATGATTTAAGAAATGACAGAAGAGAGGTGTCATGGGAGAATATGGTTTTGATGCATGATAACGCTCGACCACATGTATCACGCCACACTCAAAACTTTTTGGCAGACAAGAATGTTCAGCTACTGTATCAAGCTCCATATTCACCTGACTTAAATATATGTGATCGCATGATATTTCCTGCTTTGGAAATGAAGAGAAGTGATTTGGAGTTAATGACAAAGCAATCTTTAGAATCCTACTTAAATGAAACTTTGACTTTTACTCCACAAGTAATGAGAAGAGCAGCATTGAAATTGATTGACCACTGCAGAAATGTGATTGCTGCAAACGGCAATTATTTGTGAGTTACTTACTGTCTTACTGACCCCCATTACCCCCATTTACTGAGCCCCCCATTTATAATAATGCCATAATAATGTTTTCAATTGCCATTAAAAAATCAATTATAAAAACGCAGTTTTTTATGTGATGACCAATATTTTGGGACAGATTTTGTCTTACTTTTTAAACTGTCGATTGTGTCTGCGTCCATTGCTGCCTTATCTGAGCGGCATTCTCTTGCAGGCTCGCACAGGTGTTGTCGCAAGTAATCGGGACCCTTCGTTGTTCTTATATAGTCAATCGCGAACTTCTGTGGGTCGGCTGATTTGAGTCGGCGAATGGACATAGTTGAACCTTCATGAGATTGAAATTCAAACGAATTGTGCGAAAGGAACTGCCAGGTCAAATATATTTATGTTGTAGGCCTACCTCTTCTTCCGTGTCTTTTCTGATAAATTCAGTATCTTCTTTGAGCAGACGCCGGAGGTAGTGCGTTTGTTTTTTTCCTCTAGTAATTGACTTTCTGTGAAAAAGGAAACAGCAATTAAGACATGCATAACTGATTCATAAATGTATTATAATTATAAAAGAGCGTCAATGCAATAAGCGAGCTGTCGAGCTTATATTATGAACAACAGGCCAGCGGCAATTGATAATCATGATCTTTAGCTGAGATAGACAGCGGCAACTACTGTGCTTGTGCAACACATACTATCAAATTTTCTATTACAGGAACTTTTAACTTACGCGAGATCGCCGTTTGCTTCCTTGACTCTTCCGTCATGAGAGCCATTTCTTTTCGTAATAATTTTAATTCAAGGGCAATGTTCAATTGATCCCGAAGTTCCTCACCTGAAAATAATAGTTTTATTAACCTGATTCCATTATGATTGCTTGATAAATGATAACCATAATTTCTTGTCTGACTAAATACGCCCGTGTGAATCTCTTCAAGGGACAATTGAGTACATCTTGGAGAAAATTCTTAGACGACAGTGCTTGTATAGTGCAGCTGATGTTGACAGCAGACTCAACTTTAAATGCCGATTGCTAAGTACTTAGACTCCTGACCTAGGAAAACGTCACAGTTGTCACATAAACGCACGCACCCGACCGAACAGGGGTTTAGAAACAAGACTTAACACATCGAATGAGTTTTATGCCAATCTGGATGTCATTCTATATTTACCAGGATGGTCGTCCGTAATATCACGTTCACTGGAGCAACTTTCAAGTTCCATCGCGATTGAACTTGTCTGGAGCTTTAATTGGTCACTGGCCACCTTCTCCTTCACCATCCACTGGTTGCAGGTCAACGTTAGGTTCCTTGTAGTCAGCAGCTACCCGTGCTTTTGCCGCAGAGTTTTTGTTGCAGAGCCTTTTCCTCTTCTCCTGCAAACAATTTACGGTAAATGTTTTCACTATCTTAGAAAGTAAAAAAGTACAAACATGTAAATTCAATTTAACACTAGAAGGATGGGACCGGTCATTTTGACCGCACACCACTATTATAAGTTCTCCAGAAACGCCATATGGAAACGCATAATTCTGGTTCCTTCCTTCTGCAAAACTAACTCATTAGGGCCTAGCGGCCAAAATGACCGCTGCCGTCCTTAATAGAATAACAAAATTGCCGTCCTTCTAGTGTTAATAAACATTTCAAAAGCGTATACCAATCGGTATACCAATTACTGCTCCTACCACCAAGAAAATAAAACATTCGAAACACTAATTTAGAAAAAATTACTAAATATTATTACTAATTATTATTAAAATCGGTATACCAATTACTGCACCTGCCACCAAGAAAATAAAACATTCGAAACACTAATTTAGAAAAAATTATCATACACCTACGTTTGAGACAGTAAAAATCAAATATTTGAATACTTTGTAACAAACAAGTAGCAGCATTTTAAATAGTTAACTCACTTCCGTTGCAGTGTTCTCAATGAAGCGTTCAGTGCTTTTTCGCTTCCTTTTGGCTTCAGTCGAGCTTTCGACTTCGCTCTCAGCTACGTACATGGCTTCATAATGGCGAGCCATTATGAAGTGTTCGACTGGAGGTAAAAGGGTTATATATAGAACATTAGAGCAACTTATATAATTACTCTGTACGATTACAACATGATCAAGTATTATTATCAAAGTGGTTTGATTACAGTGGTGTATTTAGTGTTATTATCATGATTGATCACAGAATGTTGATACATGTTTTGCAAATTTTCGTTTACATGTCTTTCATTCCGGTCGATTTAAATCGCCGCATCCTATTTTTGTCGGTTTAACATTTGTTGGACTTACTGTTTTGTCTTTTGATGCGGCAGGGGAACATGCTCCAGTCTTTCGTTGGTGGGACAGAGTTTTGAATCAGTTTGGTAGCATCTCCTTCCGGAGGCCAGAAGGAGAAGCTTTGCTCCACTACCCAATGCGATGACACAGCGCTGATGGAGCCCTCCTCAATGAATTCCACAATTGTGTACATCTCTGGAGAAGAATGAAAAGGGGAAAGCATGAATTATGGATTGCATTGAAATGATCATGTTGATTATGTTTTGGCGAAAGTAAGAAAAATGATGTACAGTAGAATGCGCCTATAGCGACAGTCAAAAGGAAATATAAATTAGTGTCGTTATTCGAACATTGTTGTTACATAAACAAATGTCTAATTTCAAATATTCTGCAGGGAAATATGAAAAGCGTCGTTATTTGCACACTGACGTAATAAACGCAGTCGCAATACAAGCATTATACTGTATATGCAGTTTGAAGTAGGTGAAAACACCGGAAAATGTCCTTTGGATGGTATACTGTTCAATGTTCAGGTCTGTGATGAGCTATTCCTATCCAGCATGATGCAATGTCAGCAAATCCCATTTCCAATTATTGCTAAATTACGAACGTCGCTTTTGCAAATTGTTTGGTTTGACGTGCAATGTATGGTTTTTTGAATTTTGTCTATCGATGTGTCAACGTCTTGCGGAAAAAGAACGTGATCCTGCTCTTCCCTTACATTCTATTTATGACTCAACTTCCAAAAGGTATTCTGTAAGATTTGGCTAGTCTCATAGAAAGCTGATAACCAAAGCTAAGCGTTTTAAGGACTCTTGCGTCAAGTTTGCTTGACTTTTATTTGAATTTTTATACTGTCCATATTTTATTATATTGTCTCGATTGTATTGACACTTTTGATTCACCATTTGAGTTGCAGATAAAGCAATATTATTGTTATAATTAATTAATCTATTCGATATCTACAGTGCTCCTAGCGCTTAAATTCTCATAATTCGGGCTTGGCAAAAATTCTCGGGCTTACCAATAACGACGAAATAGAGTCAAAATGTACAGTTTCAGAGGTACAAAATACTGGTATAAGATAGGCAAATAGATAGAATCCTATCTATTGACTAGATAGAACATTATTAGATATCGGGAAACGAAAACGATAGTAACGAATACTATTCGTTGCTTATTGTCAGGTACATTCTTCTTTATAGAGGAAGGAAGCAGACGTACTTCCGAAACGTCGTGATTTTAAATTTTTAATCGGACTGTTGTGGCCTTTTCTCATACATCTACACAAAGGAGGACATTTCCTTGATATCATCATAATTATTAGATATCACTTAGTAATCGTAGCGATGAAAGAATTGCGGATGATTGATTAGATAATTAACAAGATAAATCCTACTCCAGAATTAATCATTATATCTCCGACTAAGTAAGTTGAAATTGTCATTCATTGATTGCCTATATGACGCGTATAGGATAATTTATGCCTGTGTTAACACGCGAGCATGATGCTTTTATGCTTTAGTGAAGCGTGACATGGTGGAGGAAGATTAGTGTACCGAGAGGCATAGGATCGAAGCGAACGGAGAAGGAGAACCCAGGCCCAAATGACGCGGGAAAAGGCGGGAAAGAGAGGAAGAAGACGATCAATCAGTCCTTGCCGCCGACTAGTGCCAGCAAGTTCTTGACGCTTTTTCTGCACGAAATCTACGTCAAACATATGTAAATCAACAACTATAGATGACAATTGCCGTCCATGCAAAACGTCTTACAGACTAAAACAGAATTCGGAGATAAATACATGCAATCATGTAATATTTCTAGAAAAAGGATAATGCTTTTGTAATCAAGAATCCAGAGACACAAATCCATGTAAGGCTGTTGTTTTTGCAATGATCAAAAGATAAGGTAGCTTCACTACTCTTCATGAATAACTAGTGATTTTATCAGTACTAAACTGCTACCTAATTACAAATAAAATTGAAATTTTTCGGGCATTTTTCGCATATATTTTCGAGCCTGATGCCTCAGATTCGAGTATTCGGGCCTAATTCGGGCTGAAATCGGAGCACTGTATCTACTTACGTCTTACATTATAGCAATGTTAACATGATGTCTATACGACATTGAAAATGTAGAACGAGCGCAGCGAGTTCTCCATTTTAAATGAGTATAGACAGAGTGTTAACATTGCTATTGTTGAATATGAGATAGCTATAGCCTTTGACTTATAAATCCATGTATTACTATGTACTGTCTCTATGGATGAAGCATAGGGTAATGTTCAAAAAGTAATGTTGAACGCTTTTATGTTTATTCATTGTAAAAATGTATGTCAATCAATTTACATCGAAAAATGTTAAATTTTTGACTGCATGAAAATCATGGAATCATGTATTATAGGATCAAAGCAAGTATGATATCAATTAGCGGAATATCGCTGCAGGCAGTACATGATGAAAGAGAGAAAAAATAAATCTGTGAGATCATGTATTTCAAATCAAATATCGTATATCACACATGTCAATCGCTGAAATTCTACAATCTCTAAGTAAATCGAGCAATTTCCATATACTTCACTAGTAAATACATATTTTAGTCAAACCAATGTACATATGGTAGGCTATATGAAATTATCGTAACATCACACTTGAAGCGTTGTATCATGGACCGATCTTCAACCCTAAATAATGTACTTCGTATATAGGAGATATCATGGATGACTTAGATCAGGGATTTTTCGTTTACCCGCCAAACGGGAAGAAGCAAAAAATATTTAGGTTATATGGCTCCTAGATCGCCGAAGGCGAGATCTCCAGTCTGAGGGGGTGAGTTAACAACATTTTCATAATTTCTTTCACAATAATAGGAACTTCGATGCATCCTCTTTCACATGAAATTTTACCCGCTCAAATCGGGTGCGTAAAACGCCTTAAAAAATTCCTGACTTAGATATTCAATTTGCTAAATCGGTTATCATCCGTCACTCATGCTCTCCTGTTAAGAAAATCGGAGTAACAATTACAACATCAGAATCTAATATGAGGCATCGCATGCGCAGGGCTTTACAAAGCAATTTGTCAACTGTAATTGTTTTTGACTGAGAAACTGTAGTATCAATAACATTGAAATAGCTTATCGAAGCCAGAGAATCGGCTCTCTTTAAGCAATCATACAATTCAATGTTCAAATTACACAAGTTGTCACGAAAATAGTCCAGAAATGAGACCGTTTTGTAAATATTCACAAAAGCTTTTTTCTGCCTGTCTTCAAAATAAAATCTCACAATCTCACAGAATTCACCGGAAGCTAAAAAACCAATGTAACTCACACTTCTCTTTCTAAATTTGTATTCTAAAGAATGGAACAACACTCCATCAGCTAAATGGTGCTGATCTCCAACATGTTTGTAATTAAAAAAATTTACAAAATCGAAAAATTTAGAAAACTGACTATAGCGCTCTATATTACCGCTAATTTCATAATACAATTCTTTATACAGCATAAAACTCTCTACAATTTGCTTTCCATAACTGACAGTTCCATGGCAGAATCCCTTCATTTTCTTCATACCAGCTTCGAAAGGGAACATTGAATAATTATGTAGAGGTCCGGATGCTCGAAGCTGATCACACAAATGGCTAATTAAATGAAAATTCATTGTAAAAAAAGACTGAGGTAAAATGTTCAGCGCGGTTTCTAAAAAATTGTCTACAAGCAAACCAATACAGTCACATATGTCGTTGGTCATTTGTTCACTATAAGAAAGTCGTACTACATATGTCAGTGCCATAACATGAAGAGCACATGCTGCCGGCGTCACAGAACATGGAGAATATGGGCACGAACAAATAGAGAAGATAGCTTTGAAATTCAGAAGCTTTGAACATACGGATGTCATTCAATGACCGAAAACGTTGAAAGTCATGAGGAACAGTGATGCGATTTACAAAATCATTCACGTATGTCAGTTTAGTAGGATTGAATTTCAAGTCATGCCTGTCTTGAGAAGAAGCAACGGCAAAGGTTAAGTACTGTTTCGTGACCCCCTCAAAGAATGCGTGCATGGAGTCGAATACAATATCTTCCGGAAATTTGAGAACATCAAAGAGAGGGGACTTGCCCTTAATACCAAATATCTTAGGAATTCCACTACGTAGACACAATCTATAATGCTTGTCACTTCTTAATTCAAAATTAAGATTAGGGATAATGGGGTATTTCCTCGCGGTTCCCCTTCCCGCAGCCATTTGAACACCAGGGTGTAGACAAAAAGAGCACCCGTATTCGCCATTAAACTGTGTGATATTTGCAATGGAAGAGAGTCCGGGTAAATCGAAAATACAAGCATAAAGTCTTATTTTGAAGTTATAAACACTATTCCCGCGACGTAACTCGAATGCACCCGATAATTCTGATTCAATGTTTGAAAGTGTGGCATTCCATTGAGGCTTCGTTGTGTATAACATGTACATAACACTATTGTGAAACTTTTGTCTTTGTTGCAATGGTAGGTCTAGGATTTGAATTTGTAATGTCCAATAACTGACTCCCTTGGTTCGGAAAACACTGGTTCCGTCGGCACATAGTAATAAATGAATATAGACCGGATCCCTTGACAACAAATATGGAGAAGAGCAGATTAAGTCTGCATTACCACGATCGACAAGCTGTTGGCGACGCAGAAACAGGGACTCAAGGTTATTATCCACCACCAACTTGACCTGAGCAGATACATTCAGCCGATAGCACTGACTAGTAGCTTCGATATTCCTATGAATTGGAAACATATGGAGAACCCTCCTCAAACATTCTTTGTAGGATTTGGGATGCGGAGTGGCGCACTTCATTCCATCCAAGAACATGATGAAAGTGTTAACCGCCTCCGAACTCAGACACTTAGCCAATTTCATAAAAATTAGAATGACACTCGACAGCATGATTGCCTGATCTGGATGATGATGATGATGATGATGATCTTCTCCGGACACGGATGTAGACGATGACGATATTCTCGAGGTAGCTGTGCTTGCAGATGACGGGACTCTCGATTCCTCAGAGGCCATCGTGTCACTAGCACGCCCTTCTTCATCACTTGATTGATCCTCGGCGAATGCAGGCAAGTCCAGCTCGTTGGATGGGCAGTCATAGTCACTTCTACAGATTTCTAAAATGAAAATCAGCGTTATGAACGAATAAGACTACAGCTACTAGAGGAAATCATATGAAAGTTTAAACAAGGGATGCAAAAAAATGTTATCGGTCATATTTTTAAGAAGTGGGCTTTGGCCCCTACGAGCCACACATTTCAACATTTTTGGATCGAACACAATTTGAAATATTTAGTGGAAAATATCTTGGTAAATACCCAGTTCATTGATATTCAATCTATTCACCCGTTTTCTAGGAGATGTTAATTGAAACAATGCTTAAATATGAATGTCCCAATTAACATGACCGCTACCGCCACCGATAAAGATACGAAGTTATGGCTCTCAGATAATATGGATACTAATTCCAAATACTTTCTCACCATAAAAATAGTGTAATCGTGTTGCTAGACTATATCCCAAGTGCATTAGACAACAGTTGAAAATGTTCAGGTCTCACAGACTTGCCATATGAGAGCATTTTCAGTGTATTTTGCCAGATTTCGTAGAATGTTGACGAGATATAAAGTTATGGCTCTCAGATCATATGGATACTAGTTCCAAACACTTTCTCACCATAAAAATAGTGTAATCGTGTTGCTAGACTATATCCCAAGTGCATTAGACAACAGTTGAAAATGTTCAGGTCTCACAGACTTGCCATATAAGAGCATTTTCAGTGTAGGCCTACTTTGCAAGATTTTGCAGAATGTTGATAAAGATACTAAGTTATGGCTCTCAGGTCATATGGATACTAGTTCCAAATACTTTCTCACCATAAAAATAGTGTAATCGTGTTGCTAGACTATATCCCAAGTGCATTAGACAGTAGTTGAAAATGTTCAGGTCTCACAGACTTGCCATATGAGAGCATTTTCAGTGAATTTTGCCAGATTTCGTAGAATGTTGACGAGATATAAAGTTATGGCTCTCAGATCATATGGACACTAATTCCAAACACTTTCTCACCATAAAAATAGTGTAATCGTGTTGCTAGACTATATCCCAAGTGCATTAGACAGTAGTTGAAAATGTTCAGGTCTCACAGACTTGCCATATGAGAGCATTTTCAGTGAATTTTGCCAGATTTCGTAGGATGTTGACGAGATATAAAGTTATGGCTCTCAGATCATATGGATACTAGTTCCAAACACTTTCTCACCATAAAAATAGTGTAATCGTGTTGCTAGACTATATCCCAAGTGCATTAGACAGTAGTTGAAAATGTTCAGGTCTCACAGACTTGCCATATGAGAGCATTTTCAGTGTATTTTGCCAGATTTCGTAGGATGTTGACGAGATATAAAGTTATGGCTCTCAGATCATATGGATACTAGTTCCAAACACTTTCTCACCATAAAAATAGTGTAATCGTGTTGCTAGACTATATCCCAAGTGCATTAGACAACAGTTGAAAATGTTCAGGTCTCACAGACTTGCCATATGACAGCATTTTCAGTGTAGGCCTACTTTGCAAGATTTTGCAGAATGTTGATAAAGATACTAAGTTATGGCTCTCAGATCATATGGATACTAATTCCAAACACTTTCTCACCATAAAAATAGTGTAATCGTGTTGCTAGACTATATCCCAAGTGCATTAGACAACAGTTGAAAATGTTCAGGTCTCACAGACTTGCCATATGACAGCATTTTCAGTGTAGGCCTACTTTGCAAGATTTTGCAGAATGTTGATAAAGATACTAAGTTATGGCTCTCAGATCATATGGATACTAATTCCAAACACTTTCTCACCATAAAAATAGTGTAATCGTGTTGCTAGACTATATCCCAAGTGCATTAGACAGTAGTTGAAAATGTTCAGGTCTCACAGACTTGCCATATGAGAGCATTTTCAGTGAATTTTGCCAGATTTCGTAGAATGTTGACGAGATATAAAGTTATGGCTCTCAGATCATATGGATACTAGTTCCAAACACTTTCTCACCATAAAAATAGTGTAATCGTGTTGCTAGACTATATCCCAAGTGCATTAGACAACAGTTGAAAATGTTCAGGTCTCACAGACTTGCCATATGACAGCATTTTCAGTGTAGGCCTACTTTGCAAGATTTTGCAGAATGTTGATAAAGATACTAAGTTATGGCTCTCAGATCATATGGATACTAATTCCAAAAACTTTCTCACCATAAAAATAGTGTAATCGTGTTGCTAGACTATATCCCAAGTGCATTAGACAGTAGTTGAAAATGTTCAGGTCTCACAGACTTGCCATATGACAGCATTTTCAGTGTAGGCCTACTTTGCAAGATTTTGCAGAATGTTGATAAAGATACTAAGTTATGGCTCTCAGATCATATGGATACTAGTTCCAAACACTTTCTCACCATAAAAATAGTGTAATCGTGTTGCTAGACTATATCCCAAGTGCATTAGACAGTAGTTGAAAATGTTCAGGTCTCACAGACTTGCCATATGAGAGCATTTTCAGTGAATTTTGCCAGATTTCGTAGGATGTTGACGAGATATAAAGTTATGGCTCTCAGATCATATGGATACTAGTTCCAAACACTTTCTCACCATAAAAATAGTGTAATCGTGTTGCTAGACTATATCCCAAGTGCATTAGACAGTAGTTGAAAATGTTCAGGTCTCACAGACTTGCCATATGAGAGCATTTTCAGTGTATTTTGCCAGATTTCGTAGGATGTTGACGAGATATAAAGTTATGGCTCTCAGATCATATGGATACTAGTTCCAAACACTTTCTCACCATAAAAATAGTGTAATCGTGTTGCTAGACTATATCCCAAGTGCATTAGACAACAGTTGAAAATGTTCAGGTCTCACAGACTTGCCATATGACAGCATTTTCAGTGTAGGCCTACTTTGCAAGATTTTGCAGAATGTTGATAAAGATACTAAGTTATGGCTCTCAGATCATATGGATACTAATTCCAAACACTTTCTCACCATAAAAATAGTGTAATCGTGTTGCTAGACTATATCCCAAGTGCATTAGACAACAGTTGAAAATGTTCAGGTCTCACAGACTTGCCATATAAGAGCATTTTCAGTGTAGGCCTACTTTGCAAGATTTTGCAGAATGTTGATAAAGATACTAAGTTATGGCTCTCAGATCATATGGATACTAGTTCCAAACACTTTCTCACCATAAAAATAGTGTAATCGTGTTGCTAGACTATATCCCAAGTGCATTAGACAGTACAGTCGAAACCGGTTTTTTCTTACATTGGGTTTTTCTTACTTTCTTATTTTTCTTACTTTTCATTCATGCAAAAAATTAAAAATTCATCTTTTACAGCTTAAGTCAATTGGTTTTTTCTTACTTCGGTTTTTTCTAACTTATCGGTTCTTTCTTACTCTGTTATCTGCTTTAAATGAAAAAATGCGTTCAATTTGAAGTGAGTTTTTCTAACTTTTTGGTCTACTATTTTCTGGTCATAAATTCATGTTAGAATAATTGTCTCTCGCCTTCTCATTGTCACCACCAAGGTCAGATTCCGCAGAGGTGAAATGGCCTCACCCATTCATATGTTAGAAACATGAGATAATCGTCGAATGCTGACTCATTCATTCGGTTTAAAGCTAAGCGACGATGCCTGGCAATGGGAATTTATTACAATAGATTTTAACTTGCAAAATAACGTTTTCTAAGTTGACGCTATTTTAAGCAATTATCTAACGAGTACTGTACAAACTTTTATCCACCGATGCTGACTCATTCATTCGGTTTAAAGCTAAGCGACGAAGCCTGGCAATGGGAATTTATTACAATAGATTTTAACTTGCAAAATAACGTTTTCTAAGTTGACGCTATTTTAAGCAATTACAAACGTCACTGTGATGACGACAATCCGTAATTGACATCAAAGATGATGGGAAGCCTATCATAGACTTCGTTACTGATTTGATGTAGAAGAGGTGCAGCACGCGAGCGTCTCTATTGAATTTCGTTATGGCATCGAAACAAGTGCGTTTAACCCTAGCTGAGAAACATCGTCTCATAGGGCTTTATGAGGCCAAGACACCCAAGGCGAAATTGGCGCGGATTTTCAAAATTTCAAAGCCTTCCGTTGGCTACATCATCAATCAGAAGGATAAGATAGCAAAGCAGTTCAACGCTAACCCAAACAGCAAGAGAAAGTCGATTAAAGGTGCCGAAAAAAACCAAGACATTGATGAACCTCTGCTTCAGTGGTTCATGAACATGAGAGCAGCCTCAAAGGAACTCAACTCAGCTATTATTTTGGAGGCAGCCAAACAGGCTGCTAGAAGACTCGGACGTGATCCTGATGCGGTGAATGATTCTTGGGTACAAAGATGGAGAGAACGCCATGGCATTCGTTATTTGGCGCTACATGGCGAAAGTGCTGAATGCCCGAATTTTGAAGACTGGCTCGACGCTATTCAACCAACCATCACGAAGTACCCGGCTGACACTATTTTCAACATGGACGAGACAGCACTGTTTTGGCGAATGCAGACCAGCAAGACTTTTGTTGGACCTCAAGAACAAGAGCCACGGGGAAGAAAACCCATGAAAACGCGAGTTACATTACTCGTGGGCTGCTCAATGGCAGGCGAGAAACTGCCTCTTCTTTGCGTTGGATCATCGAAAAACCCTCGTTGGCCTACGGTTGGAGCGAGAAAAGCTGCGCCACCCCTGAAGTATTGCTCATCGAGGAAAGGATGGATGACTACTGCTCTTTTTACTGACTGTTTGAAAGACCTTGAACTAAAGTTGAAGAATCGGAATCAAAAAGGTCTTGTACTGCTCGACAACTGCCCCTCACACAGAGGTTTCGAAGAGATATACGATGGAGTCAAGACGAATTTGGAAGTTAAGATGTTGCCTCCTAACACATCGTCCAAATTGCAACCTTGTGATCAAGGAGTCATCAGATCGCTGAAGGCACACTACAGAGGAAAGTTGGCCCGTTTGCTGATTCATAAGGCAGCGAAAGACGTGAGTCTATACGAGGGCTTGCAAATGGTACGCGCTGCATGGGCCAACAATGTTACGGAAGACACCATCAAGAATGCATGGCGCAAATCTGGACTTCGGAAAGAACAGATTCGAGAAGAGCTGGACGTCGTGATGTCGGAAAATCCCGAATTCGAGCAGCTTGCTGTCATCGAAGACGAAGAGGCGGTCTCAGAGAACATTAATCTCGACATCAACTCTTTCATCGATGGCGGAGCGGTGGAGGAGGAGGAGGAGCATGAAGACAATATCGACGAAAAGGAATCGATTGAGAACAGTCCTGCTGTGCCCCCTTCAGTCTCTGAGTGCCTGAAACTCATGGATTTGGTGAGCAAACGCTTTATCTTAAGCTCTGGCGATGAGCCAGTTTGTGTCACAGACGTGAAGCAGGCCCTGATGAGCCTGCCAAAGTCCCAATCGCGAATCACGGACTTTTTTGTTCAAAAATAACTCCCTATAGACGTTTTTTGTTTGAGTTCGAAAAAAAGGTCTTTTTCTATAACTATTGGTTTTTTCTAACTATCGGTTTTTTCTTACTTTTTTTGGTGCAAAAAAATGGTTAGAAAAACCGGTTTCGACTGTAGTTGAAAATGTTCAGGTCTCACAGACTTGCCATATGAGAGCATTTTCAGTGAATTTTGCCAGATTTCGTAGAATGTTGACGAGATATAAAGTTATGGCTCTCAGATCATATGGATACTAGTTCCAAACACTTTCTCACCATAAAAATAGTGTAATCGTGTTGCTAGACTATATCCCAAGTGCATTAGACAACAGTTGAAAATGTTCAGGTCTCACAGACTTGCCATATGAGAGCATTTTCAGTGTAGGCCTACTTTGCAAGATTTTGCAGAATGTTGATAAAGATACTAAGTTATGGCTCTCAGATCATATGGATACTAATTCCAAACACTTTCTCACCATAAAAATAGTGTAATCGTGTTGCTAGACTATATCCCAAGTGCATTAGACAGTAGTTGAAAATGTTCAGGTCTCACAGACTTGCCATATGACAGCATTTTCAGTGTAGGCCTACTTTGCAAGATTTTGCAGAATGTTGATAAAGATACTATGTTATTGCTCTCAGATCATATGGATACTAGTTCCAAACACTTTCTCACCATAAAAATAGTGTAATCGTGTTGCTAGACTATATCCCAAGTGCATTAGACAGTAGTTGAAAATGTTCAGGTCTCACAGACTTGCCATATGAGAGCATTTTCAGTGAATTTTGCCAGATTTCGTAGGATGTTGACGAGATATAAAGTTATGGCTCTCAGATCATATGGATACTAGTTCCAAACACTTTCTCACCATAAAAATAGTGTAATCGTGTTGCTAGACTATATCCCAAGTGCATTAGACAGTAGTTGAAAATGTTCAGGTCTCACAGACTTGCCATATGAGAGCATTTTCAGTGTATTTTGCCAGATTTCGTAGGATGTTGATAAAGATACTAAGTTATGGCTCTCAGATCATATGGATACTAGTTCCAAACACTTTCTCACCATAAAAATAGTGTAATCGTGTTGCTAGACTATATCCCAAGTGCATTAGACAACAGTTGAAAATGTTCAGGTCTCACAGACTTGCCATATGACAGCATTTTCAGTGTAGGCCTACTTTGCAAGATTTTGCAGAATGTTGATAAAGATACTAAGTTATGGCTCTCAGATCATATGGATACTAATTCCAAACACTTTCTCACCATAAAAATAGTGTAATCGTGTTGCTAGACTATATCTCAAGTGCATTAGACAACAGTTGAAAATGTTCAGGTCTCACAGACTTGCCATATAAGAGCATTTTCAGTGTAGGCCTACTTTGCAAGATTTTGCAGAATGTTGATAAAGATACTAAGTTATGGCTCTCAGATCATATGGATACTAGTTCCAAACACTTTCTCACCATAAAAATAGTGTAATCGTGTTGCTAGACTATATCCCAAGTGCATTAGACAGTAGTTGAAAATGTTCAGGTCTCACAGACTTGCCATATGAGAGCATTTTCAGTGAATTTTGCCAGATTTCGTAGAATGTTGACGAGATATAAAGTTATGGCTCTCAGATCATATGGATACTAGTTCCAAACACTTTCTCACCATAAAAATAGTGTAATCGTGTTGCTAGACTATATCCCAAGTGCATTAGACAACAGTTGAAAATGTTCAGGTCTCACAGACTTGCCATATGACAGCATTTTCAGTGTAGGCCTACTTTGCAAGATTTTGCAGAATGTTGATAAAGATACTAAGTTATGGCTCTCAGATCATATGGATACTAGTTCCAAACACTTTCTCACCATAAAAATAGTGTAATCGTGTTGCTAGACTATATCCCAAGTGCATTAGACAGTAGTTGAAAATGTTCAGGTCTCACAGACTTGCCATATGAGAGCATTTTCAGTGTATTTTGCCAGATTTTGTAGAATGTTGATAAAGATACTAAGCTACCGGTGCTTTTCTCTAAAAATCACTTTAAGCTCGTGGCGGGCCAATTAATAATGCATGCAATGCCTTTGTTCATAATAGACGGTTACTTCAACGAAGACAGTATTCCTTACTACGAGTAACTGATACCAGATATCCTTTCTACCTTCAACTATGTGGTCCGACTCATCTGAAGTGAGGGAATAGCAATCTTCCGTACAGATAACGGAAGACTCCGACCCAGATTCCGTGCAGTCAGACATTTTGATTATCACTATCTGAATATCAGTGAATCAAAAACCATCAGTGAATAATGAAGAATTGCTTATAATAGTAATGGGCAAAAGACCGTTCCAGGACACCATAAAGTTCAAAAAAAAATAATATCTTTAAAAACGACTAAATTTATCAATTTATGTCATTATTTCAGGTTTTTCAGACCTAAATTCATGAATTTAGACCGTTTGAGGAATGGACAAATTCAAAAAATAGTATATTTAAAAACGACATAAATTTATGAATTTGAACCCTTTTTCAGGTTTTTAAGACCTAAATACATGAATTTAGACCATTTAAAAAGTACCATTTTTTGAAAAAATGGTATTTTTAAAAACGACATAAATTTATGAATTTGAACCCTTTTTCAGGTTATGAAGACCTAAATTCATAAATTTGGGCGTTTTTAAAAATACCCAATTTTTCAAATTTTTCAAAATCTCAAGTGTGCGATTATGACATTTGTCATTGCTCAAATCATGACCGTTCAAGGACACCGAAAATCATAAAAGTTAGTATTTTTAAAAATGACTAAATTCATGAGTTTAGACGTTTTTCAGGTTTTTAAAATATGAGATAACTAAAATTATGTGTCTAAAAATATTTCTTTAAAAGTGGAAGAAGCAAAAGTGGAAGAAACCGCAAGAATATATCCTTCAATATCATATGAACGTAGTTCTACTGCCCCCTCCCTTCTAACTTCTAGGGGTCCCTTCTGACTTCTAGGGGTCCCTTAAGAAATTTTTCATTATAAAATGAGCGACATAAATGAGTTTTTTAAATTATATGGAACGCAAACAACTACAAATTTTGATCTAAAGAAAATCGCAAATCAATTAGGAATAAAGAATTTTCATGTTCTAATGAGAGACGAATTACAATTGATCAAAAATAAGCCAACAATAACTATAAATTTCATAAAAAATCTTCACACAACAGATGAAAAAGGAGTACATTGGTCTGCAGGTACGTCTAATATAAACGGAGATAATTACTATTTCGACTCTCATGGACTTCCACCAACAAATGAAGTCAAAAAATTACTTGTCAATGGAACTTATAATACGTTTCAAATTCAAAAACCAGGAACTACTTATTGCGGACAATTATATCTTTATGTTTTATTTAAATTACAAAAAGGAGTACCATTTCTAGATATTATGTTAGAATTGAACAAGGGAATTTCATTCCCGAAACGTTAGTTCCAATAATAATGATAATGATAATTAAAAATCAGTTCGTTGTAATTCATTTTCATAAAATCGGCCTCTGATATCTTCATCATCTAAATCTTTCATTTCGTAAGTGATCGGATAAGTTTGGTTTATTCTACAAACTTCAAATATTTCTTTAGTCCAGTAACCAACAGAGCCTTTTTCAAATTTATTCTTATACTTAAATATTCTAACTCTATCTCCAATTTTAAATTTCGGCTTACGTTTCTGTACATTCGGATTATTCTCATTCGAATAATTATTTTCGAATATTTTCTTTCGTATCAAATCAGGCTCATCAGAAGCTTTCTTTGGAGTTTCTTCAATACCTGAATGAACTTTATTATTGTACTGCTC
This sequence comes from Prostheceraeus crozeri, assembly GCA_907163375.1. Lineage (NCBI taxonomy): Eukaryota > Metazoa > Platyhelminthes > Polycladida > Euryleptidae > Prostheceraeus > Prostheceraeus crozeri. The sequence goes on along the minus strand of CAJQUW010005981.1, from coordinate 821,427 downwards.
TACAGTTCCTGGTAATATCTTCAACCATTTCTGATTTCTTTGTTCTGTAAATTTCTTGAATAATTTATTTTTTAACGTTTTATTGAATCTTTCTATCACTACGGCCTTTCCTGCATTTTCTGTGGAATAAACAGTTTCAAATAGTGGCTTTACATTTCTATTGTAAAACTCGGACCCTTTATCAACGAATAGCTTCTTTGGTGTTCTATTATTATCTTTAAAGATTTCTTCAAACGCATATTTAACTGACAGACCACTTTTGTTTTTAAAGGCTTTACCCAAGCGTAACGTGTATATAAATCTATAACGGTCAATGCGTACTTAAACCCTCTTTCATTAGGCATATTTATTAGATCAGCACTCCAAATATCATCTTTATTAAATACTTTTACTTTCAATAGATATTTCGGCAGCCATCGCTTCGCTTTGCTTCGCTTCGCTTGCGCCGGATGTCACACTTTTGCGGGGTTTTTCAAAATTTTCAAAAAAATCAAAATTTCAAAAATTTAGGTAGACTTCAAATTTCACGTGGCCGAAGGCCGAAGGGCGAAAATTTAAGTTGTCTCAAAATATCACGTAATCGAAAATTTAAGTTGTCTCAAAATATCACGTGGTCTAAGAATTTTGAAAATTTAGGCGGACGAAAATTTAAGTTGTCTCAATATATCACGTAGTCTCAATATACCAGAAGATTGTATTCAAAATATTTATTCAAAATATTTATTCAAAATATTTCTTTAAAAATGGAAGAAACCTCAGAAATGGAAGAAACCGCAAGACTATATCCTTCGTTATCTCAATTAAAAACAAGTGAAATGGATCTCAATTATTATTAAGATTAGAGCATTATGATAAATTAAGAAGACACAATTATTACTGAGACATTCTTCGTTATTGTATTCTCAACATTATTTATAGTGATAATTGTGTGAACTAGAAGATCATTGTAACTCATAAACTCAAAATTATTCAATGAACCCGTACACTGGCTGATAATTGAAGAGAGACAGAGATTGAAGAGAGAGATTTATTGTTCCAACGACGGAAAACATGTAACAGCTTTCCCCTAAAATTATGTTGAACAGCGCAATCATTTGTCATTTCAATTTACGCATCCGTAAAATTTTGACATTTCAATTTACGCGTGCGTGAAAGTTTTGACATTTCAATTTACCCCTACGTAAATTATTTTCAGAATCTGTTTTCAAAATCTATTTTCAAAGTCTGTTTTCAAAATTCATTTAGCGTTTCTTCTCTCCGCTGTATTGATTAAAAGTACTTCCCATTGTGAAGACATGAATAGTTTAAGCACATAAGAATGCATTGACAATAAAAGCAAATGACAATAAAATTCTTCTTCTAAATTTAGAACGCATAGACGGCGACATGCGGGATAGTTGCTATGGCAATTTTAAACAATCATTTTAACGATGAAACATATTAACAAATGAAGTTCATTAAGAAAATGGAAATATGTAAAACAATATAGATTAGAATAATTATAATATAATCATTTCAAAATCGAATAAGTGGTAAGGAAAGTCATCATTAGAGAACAGTTTTAAATCAATCCCCCTTTTCTGATTTCACTTCTTTGAGAGGGGACACTATCAGAAATTTATTCCATTTAAAATGAAAAACATAAATGATTTCTTGAAACAATACGGTAAACAAACAACTACTAATTTCGATTTAAATAGAATTTCAGAAGATTGTATTCAAAATATTTATTCAAAATATTTCTTTAAAAATGGAAGAAACAAAAGTGGAAGAAACCGCAAGAATATATCCTTCGTTATCATATGAACGTAGTTCTACTTTAATGGACATTGAAAAACACAAAGATAGAGTACGCTATATGAAAGATAAGGAATCTCAATTATTATTAAGATTAGAGCATTATAAAAAATTAAGAAAGAGATGGAGTAAAGTTAAGAATGTAACACAAGGAATTGGCATATTCTTAACAATAAGTTTAGGTGCTTTAACAATTGTTATATCTTCAGGTGTTTTAGTAATTCCAGTAGTTGCTACAGCTTTAACAGGTACGGGTGTTTTTGCAACTTCACTTGTTACAATGTTAGATAAATCTTTAATAACTAAGAAACGAAAATCATTAAAAACTAAGCATTTACATATTAAAGAAGTCTATGATAAACTACATTACTACTTTCAAAGAGTATGTGATGATAATGTTATTACGTTAGATGAGATTGAAAAATTTGATCAAATAGCTAATGAAGTAAATCAAATATCATTTCAATTACAGTCAGAAAAAGTTGATGATAAGAATAAACAGGATGGCAAAATTTCGAGTGATGGTAAAATTTCTAATGAAGAAAATGACAAAATTTTTTTAGAAGAGCTAAAAACTTTAAGCGAAAATTTAAGCTAAACTTTATTAAACAAAACTTAGAACGAGAAAACTTTAAACGAAAAGATGTCAGACAACAAAGCAATAAAAAAATAATTTTTTCAGTAAAATGTTTTTGCTGTGTTCCAATGTTACCACAAAATTCAAATATCATATTTTAAAAATGGATAAAATTAGAGCTGATAATTTTAAAAGAATAAAACAATTAGAAGAGTTAATAAAACAAAGAAATATTATCAAAGAAAATCATCTTCAACATAGAATGATAAAAGCTGGTATTCAATCTGATACGTTTGAAAAAATGCAGCAAACCGAGCAAGTAAAAACTGATTTTGAGAAAACTATGAAACCATTTAAAACTCTTGAAATAGAACTTACAAATAATGATAAACAAATTGATATAACAGATCCAGAACACAAAACTATATAAGATGACTATGGATTACTAGAATCAAACATTAATAAGAAATTACCAAAATCTATGCAATTTGAACATTCTATTTCATTTATAGATGGAAAAACAATACCTAGATTTTATCTCGGACAAAAAGAAATATTTCCACAACCTTTTCCAGGTTTAATTTTTTCACCAGATAAATATCCTTTTAATTTAGATAGAAATTTTGTTGATCTTTTAAGAGGAGCAGATTTAAATATTTATGCTGTAGAAGATCTCATAAAATATAAAGCTATGTTAGATAGAGTTGGTGCAGTAAAATCTCTTAGACGTTATAAGTAATTAGAAAATTTATTATCAACGGGAGTTAAAGTAGGAAAAGGTTTATCTGAAAAACAGAAACAACTGTATTTTTACCAGATGATCCACAAGAATTACTAAATAGATTAAATATTTTAATATCTGCAATAAAAGAAGGACATAATTCTAGTTTCAATGAAATTCATGCTATATTGAAAAGACTGTTAGAAAAGAAGATTCTAAATGAAGAGGATTATAAAAGTGTAGCTGAAATATGTTATTTCTAATTTTTATCTATGATTTTTATCTATGATTTTTATCTATGATTTTTATCTATGATTTTTTCTACGATTTTTATCTACAATATTTATTCAAAATTTTAACTAAAAAATTTGTTCAGCAGATTTAGACAAAATTAATAATCATTTAGAAAATTTGACAGAGATTTTGGGTTCATCAAAATTTAGTACGACGTTAGAAATTATAAGAACTACTTCATCACACACTTGTAATTTAGAACCCATTCTACATTTGGAACAAAATAAAAATTATCAAATTGCATTGACTAGTTTCTCCACATTTAACACTATTCAAAACGTTATCAAAGATGTGAATGATCAATTTAGATATTCTACTGATAAAGGCAAAACATGGAAAATACTAACTTTTCTTCCTGGTTCTTACGAAGTTGAATCAGTATCAAATGAAATTAAGAGACATTTAGGTATACCATTTAAAGATAAGAAACAATTACATTTTGCAGTTGAACCGGCAGTTAATTAATTTTCTCTTACTTTAGACGAAAATCATCAAGTTGATTTTAATCATGATAGATCATTGTCAAAGCTATTAGGATTTAATAAACAAACCTATAGTCAAGGTTATCATTTAGGTGAGAAGATTCCAAAAATAACTGAAATAAATTCAATTGTTGTACATTGTGACATTATTGAAGGAGGATATATAAATGGTAAATTGTCACATTTAATATTCAGTTTTCCAGCTTTTACTGTACCCATTGGTTATAGATTAAATGTAATTCCACAAACATTAATATATTTCCCTATTACAAGAAAAACTATTAACAACATTAACATTAGAATCACTGATGAAAAAGGACAAGAAATAAATTTTGGAGGTGAAGAGATTATGATAGATCTTTTGGCTCGGGAGGTATAAACTCCCGTTCGAGAGGTATAAACTCCCACGCGAAGCTAGAGAAGTTTAATTTTCTTCTTCTTCTTTAAAAATAAAAATAAAATAAAAATAAAATAAAAATAATTTTTTTTATTAAAAAATGAGTGAAGTACCCCCATTAAATAAAAAAAAACTCAAATTTAATCATCATCCAAATTTATCTAATAAAGTTTTGTCAGTTATTTGCGGAAGATCAGGTTGTGGAAAAACGTATCTATTATTTAAAATTTTAACGACTCCAAATTTTTTGGATTATAACAATCTTATAATTTATACAACAACAGCAGAACAACCCGTCTATCAATTTTTAAAATATGGATTTGAAAATAATCTTAAAAAAAAGGCAATTGCTTCATTATTCAAATAATATGAAAAATCTGAAGATGAAGAAGAAATAAGTTCGTGGTGTGAAGAAGCAGCAAAAAATAGTCAGTTAGTAGAATCCAATAAAAATAAGCATATAAAGATACAATTAATAGATGATAGTGGTAATATGCAAGATCCTAGTAAACTAGATAAAACAATGAAACATTGTGTAATTTTTGATGATTTTGTTAATGATAGAAATCAGTCAGTTCAGAGAAATTATTTCACAAGAGGTAGACATAATAACTGTAGTGTTTTTTATTTAACGCAAAGTATGTATTCATTAGACGGAAGTGTTATTAGAAAGAATGCAAATATATTTATACTATTTGAAATAAATGCAAGAAACTTAAGTGATTTGTTAAGAGATTTATGTGTAAGAAATAAAGATAAATTTAAACAATCGTGTAACAATGCTTGGTCAAAAGATTATGGCTTCATTACAATTAATATTGATAAAAAAATTCATGATAGAGTTATAGAAAATATTTTCGCGGAGTGACCGAATAATTTTTTCTTATCAATTTTTTGTTAATAAAAATAAAAAAAAATATGTTGGATGCTTATAAGATAGAGCATGTACCAGTTTTAAAAGATTATCGTCATCCTACAAATCCTGTAAATTCGAAGAAAGAAGTTAGATTTTATTATCATCATAAATACGTAGCGCTCGTTACAGATTATAAAACAAAACATGGTATTAAACCGTGTGTTAAAACAAAAGACTTTCCACTTTGTTTAAGAAGTTTCCGAGTATTTTTGGCGTATAATAATTTATGGTGGTTGGTTAAGAAAGAACATTTAACAACACATGAATTAGAAACATTACATCAATTACATATTCCTGTGTATATGCAAAAACGGAACCGAGGTTCTATGTAAAAATTCATTTTTTCTTTTAAAAAATATGAATCGTGAAATGTCTCTCGGACAAACGTCTAGGATTGATGAATTAATCAAGAAACAAACTGCTGAGTTTGATGCGCAAATTAAACATAGTACATGTAGTAAACGTATTAAAAAACAGAAACGTACTAGGCGTAGTATTAGACCTAATACTAAAAAACAGAAAAGTGAAACAAAAGAAATATTAGAAACTCCTATTAGTGATATCTTTTTTGATGATAGAATTAAGGATCAACTTGGTGATGATTTATGTAATTTATTTAATCCAAATGAAATTAAATATGAAAATGTATCTTTTATTAATGTAGTAAATGATATGCGGAAACTTTTAGCAAATGGTAAAATTATTAATTTACTTGGAAAAGTTGTTAAAGATCAGGAAAATATAATTCAAAATTTTTACGTAACCTTCTATAATAAAAATTCATTTGAAATATGGTTTTCGAATCTGGATGAGAAATCCGATGCTAACGAATGGATTTTTACAGGTAATATTAAATATGAAGATTTTGGAATGAAGTTAGTACAAAGATCGCATAGACGGGCAGGGATTAATATGAAATATAGAATCAAAGAATATTTCGGTGAATATTGTTATATTCCTTCTGAAGATTTTTGTTTTATTAAATGTTATAATGTTTTACGAGGTTTTAATGAAGAACAAGGAGAAATGATGAAAGAAATGTTTAATAACTTTTTATATAAAGAGAAAGCCACATCTAGAACAGGAGTAATGTCAAACTGCAAATTTTCTCAATTCAATAAATATTTTGTAGAATGTATTCAATATTATAGTCCTGCCAATCGTCATTTAAATCCTAGAGGAATTGAAACGTTTCATAATTATGTTTATTACAATTATTTTCACGCAGGTTCAACAATTGGTCACTATTGTTTAATTGATAAATCTCATAAATTAAAAGCTATTAGAGAAATTGAAAATAATTTCAAACCCATATATAAAACAGTTACTGATGAAAATCTAACAACGCGTCCATATAAAATCATAACAAAGAAAAAAATTGACTATAGTTCAACATATATTTGGGATCTCGAAACTTTTCCTGATCCTAACTGTTCAACAGCTCATCCTATTCCTTATGCTGTTGGAGCTATTAATTTTAATAAATTTATATGTTGTTTACCGAAACAAAGATTGAAAGAATTAGAAACACGTTTGTTAAGTGATATGATTAAAATTAAACGATCAAAAGATGAAGATGAAATTAAAAATCTTAAAAAACAGATTAATGAGTATAATAATTTAACTGAATTAGAATTTAATAAACTTCAAAATTGTGTGAAAATATTTACGAGAACTGAGGATGATGAATGTCCGATCGGGGGAAACCCAGAGGACGCATGTCCGATCCATCAATTTTTTAAAACTCTTTGAAAATTTAATTATTCCAAAGTAACTTTAATAGCTCACAATTCATCAGGTTTTGATTCCTATTTTCCGATAAAAGCTAATTTTAAATTATCTAAACCGCCTCTTAAAACTTCAAGAGAAATATTGACTGCTTCATTACAAAATCCTTATACAACTGAATGTGTTAGTAGATACATTCAAAAATCTTTTAGATTTAAAAACAATATGAAAAAAGATTCACCTTCAGGTAAATTAGCACTTCAAACTATTATAATGAAATGTAGTTATCAACATGTAAAAACAAGTCTTTCTAAATGGTGTGAGAATTTTAAAATTCCTATGAATGTGTGTAAATTAAATTATGAAATTGGAGACATAACACATGAAAATTATAAAGAAAAAGAAATTGAATGGAGACCATATTTAGTTAACGATATTCCTTCTTTAGCTTTCTGTATCTACAAATATAATAATGTTATGCAAGATTTAGTTGGTGAAGATATAACTACTAATTTGACATCCTCTGCTTTAACATTTAACGGTTGGATGAAAAGCGTACAAAATTACAATATAAATATTCATTCTCATATAGATTTATGGGCTAGAAATTATATTAGAAAATATGTTAAAGGTGGAAGAGTTTCAGCAAATATAAGAAAATACATATCGCCATTTTGTAGCATCTTGTTACCAATATTAAAACAGTATTTACCTGGTCGCTACGCTGGTGGGGCTTTGTCCCCTGGTCGCTGCGCTGGGGGGACTTCGTCCCTTGGAAGTAATTTAATAGATTTAATGAAATAGTATCGAGATTTAGGAGATAAAACTGAAATTTGTAAGAAAATTTCAAATCAACTACTTGAACAAAAACATGAATTTCTAATGGCTTTTGATGCCACATCTTTATATCCATCAGCTATGTATGATGAAAACTCAGAATACCCTAAAGCTGAATCCGCTAGAAAATTTAGACAAGAAGAAGAGCGGGAAATAGTATATAAATTTAATACTCAAACATTTAGACCTAAAACTGGAATATTCTCTGTTGTGTTTCAATATCCGAATGATATGTTTTTCCAACCAGTTCCTATAAAAGATAAAGTTAAAAATCAAAATAATAATTCTCATGTAAAAGTAATCAGGTTTAGAAATGGTATATGTTATGATGTATTAACTTCTGTAGACATACAAGAAATTGTTAGATGTGGGGGAAAAATCTTACATATTACTGATGGTATAATTTATGAAAAAAATTATCAAGTTTCACCATTTCGAAATTATATTGAAAAACTTTTTAATTTGAGAAAAAGATATAAAGCAGAAGGAAATACTGTAGGTGATGAGTTAATTAAATTATTGATGAATTCGCTATATGGCAAAACTGTGCAAAAAGATATAACCACTAAATATCATTTATGGAATGAGAATACATTGAGAAAAAATTTCACTCAAGAAGTAAAAGATTATGAAAAGTTAAATGATGAACAATATTTAGCGAAAGTAGAAATGGAAGATGATGAATTTCTCAAAACTAATATTGTAAAAGATGGGAAGACGTCATTCATGCCATCACACTTAGGTTCTTTTATTCTTTCTCACTCTAGAAGAATCATGAATAACTTTATTTTAGAAATTAATGGTTTCAACGAAAAATACATTCATTATACAGATACTGATTCAATATACATTTTTAATGAGCTCTTCAATAAATTAGATGCTGCTGGATATGTTGGTGGGGAATTGTGTCAAGGAAAAAATGATTATGGAAATGGTGGAATTATTTTTGCAATGTTTATTGCTCCTAAAATAAAATATTGTATTACTGTAGATGAACAAGGGAGACTTAGTGAAAAGAAAACATTCAAAGGATATTCACAAGATAAAGTAAAAGTAGAAGATTTTCTAAAATTCTATTCGGGAAAACATTATCGACTACAGTTAATAAACCATGGAAAAGATCTTTAGAAACTGGAATTAGTATTCCTGATAAAAATAATAATACTGAAGAAAAAAATTTTCTGGTCAAATAAATATTCTTAAACGTCAAGCACCTGATGAAAATGAAATTATGTTACCTTATAACGGAGAAGATATTCAAGCTGAAATATTTCAAACAATCGTCTGTGAGAGTAATTTAAGTGATGATGATGACACGTGGGAATAATAATTTTTTTATTACATCTAAAAATTTCATAACATCTAAAAACTTATTACATCTAAAAATTTTAAAACATCTAAAAATTTTATAACATCTAAAAATTTCATAACATCTAAAAACTTATTACATCTAAAAATTTTAAAGCATCTAAAAATTTTATAACATCTAAAAATTTTATAACATCTAAAAACTTATTACATTTAAAAATTTCATAACATCTAAAATTTTATAACATCTAAAAACTTATTACATCTAAAAACTTATTACATATGAAAATATATTTATCGAATATTTTGGTATTTTCTATTAAGTTTTATCATATTAAGTTTTATCATATAAAGTTTTATCAAAAGATAATTTAAATTTTTTTCACTAACTATTGATTCTTCATCATCATCATCAATTGATTCTTCATCATCATCATAAATTGATTCTTCAACATCATAAACTACACTTTTTGGTATAGGATGCCATTCCCTGATAGGATACCATTCTCTTATTGGAATATCTAACTCTAAATTACATCTTTTATCTGATAATAATATAATAGAGAAAAATATTGGTCTTTGATCTCTTTTGGAAAATTTAATAACACCACCATAATCTGAATCACTTTTAGTTTTTATTAAAGGTGATAAAATTTTAAATTGATTAGATGTAAATCCTAATTTAAATTTTGTAGACCCGACACATAGTTGTCGAACAGTATCTTCAACTATACCATCATTATTATTTTCAATTGTAAGAAAATGATATTTAGATAAATTTTGATTGCATGTAGTATTAATATCATGTACATCAGTATGAGATATAAATTTTTCTTCACTTAAATTTTTATAATTACTAATATTTTTATAATCTTTTTTACCATTTACACATTTTTCAGATGTTTCAGAATCATCTACATTATCATCATCAATATTAACATCATCATTATTATTATAAGATTCTTTAAGATCGGGCAAAGCCCTAGAACCTTCGGTTCGTTTATTATGATTATGATTATGGTCATTGTTAATAGTATAAGGTGTTGTCCACATATAAAGTTTTTCTTGTTGAGCTAAACCATTTATATAAGATTTTAACAAATTAATATTTAAGTTTGAATATAATCCTATATATGTATCATCATCATATCTTTGGGGCATTTCTAATGTTTCTTGTTTATAAATTGTATCTCTGTAATAAACTTGACATAATAATTCTTCATTATGTTTTTTACTCTCGATATGAATATTATATTGGTTTTGTTCATCAACAAATAATCTTATTTTTTCTTTGGAAAAAGATTTTAATTTTTTAACTAATTCTTTAATATTGATATAATTAATAATTTTAGTTTCTATCCAATCAGTATTACTAATTGGCAACACTGCTCTAATAAAACCATAAACATTATTATGACCTATTATAACCATATTTTCTTTATTTAATTCAACATAGGCCACATCATTATATTTACTAACAATATCCATAAATTTAATAAATGGATCACCTGGAAAAATACAATAGTTAGTTTCTATAGAAGGTAAACCTTTAGTCTGTTCTCTAAATATTTCGGCTTGTAATTCAAATAAAATATTAACATCTATACATGGATTATTATTATTATTATTATCAAAACATTTATTTTCAAATCCCGTTGATCTCGTCGAATAAGAAGAACAGGATGATGCGGACGAATATAATTTTTTTAAATTTGGTTTTTCCATTTTTTTATTTTTATTAGAAAAAATTTTATTTTTTTATTTTTATTAGAAAAAATTTTATTTTTTTATTGTTAAAAAATGATGTTACCAAATGTTGGTGGAGGTGCATATATCCCGAATAATCGTGAATTAGAAATAGAGATAGAAAATTATATCATGAAAACTGGAGACGTTTTATCTGGTCCATTGCATCTTTCTATTCTTCCGCAACAAAATACAGAGTTAACAAATAAACAATATGTTGATACACAAATCAATGATTTAAAAGAAAAATATATAAACGATGTTTTGGTTCCACTGATGAATGAATTAAAGTTGCTAAAACTTAATGACAAATCATTAAACGAAAAATTATTAAAACTTGATAAAAAGGATAGAGAGCTAGAAGCAGATATAGCAAAACTTTTTAAAAAGATTTCTGAACAATCAAAAATTTTAATATTACTTTCTATAAATTTAAAATCTGCAGTCATTAAAAATAAACATCAGATAAAATGTTAAAAGAACAATTAGAAGATGAAATAGAAAAACTTCCTGAAAGAATTAAAAAAAATTTAAAGCAGTTACAAGCTACATTCCAAAAAAGTGTTGATGAATTAAGTTCTAAAATTACTCAACAAATGAAAAAGATGAATAGAATAATAAATGAAGTAAACTCACTTAATCAAAGAGTTGATAAAATGAAAACTCTTAAAATCAATTTAGAAAATGAATTAAAGAAAAATTTACAAGAAAACTCTAAAGAAAATAAAGAACAGTTAGATTCTGTTAAAAGACAATTAGATGTTCTTAAAATTAAGTTAAATGCTCTTAAAACGGCGTTGAAGATTAATCAGCAGAAAATGCAAGTTAATAGAAAAGAAATTAAAGTACATCACACGCTGCTTGACGCAATAGATAAAGTGCAACAATCAATTAATAAAGTTATCTCGAAGTTGTTGTCCATTCACAAACGTAAATCTTGATCGACGAAGTCTTGGGTTTCTAACCTATCGGAGCAAAGCTCCTCGAGGCTTTAGCCGATCGGACCAAAGGTCCTCAGGTTACTAACCAATAGAACTTTGTTCAGAGGCTTTAGCCGATCGGACCAAAGGTCCTCAGGTTACTAACCAATCGTAAATATTTTTCCCAAAAGTCAAATTTAATCCTAAAAAATGCCTATAATTTATAAACACAATCTTAAATATTTTGCTTCAAATCAAAGAATTGCTCATGAACCACCTATGAATCCTGTTTATCATTATGATAATAGAGAAACAATCGGAACACCAAAGTTCCTAGGCACCGCAGGTGCCGTTCAAAAAGAAGGGAATGGTATATTTTCTGGTATTGGAAGTATCGTTAACTTAATTAAAAATAATAAAGACCTGATTACATCTGCTGCAAAAGGAGCAGCTGCTATAGGTAGTACAGCTAGTGCAATATCAAATGCTGTCAAGTCTCAAAACGAATTAAAACAACTAGAAGCTATTCGTAAACTTAGGAATGATTCCGAAGAACTAAAAAATTTAAAAAAACTTTCAGAGGAAACAAAAAATAAAATTGCTAACATAGCTGTTGGGGAAACCTTAAGGAGCGGAGCTCCGTCTGATAGTAAAAAGGGGAAGAAAACAGGCGTACCCATAAAACGTTCAATTGAAGAAATAAGAGGAAATGGCGTGAGTAGCAACCTTCGGTCTAACCAGCAAAGCTGTAGCGGAGCTGGTCTAGCAAAATTCTAAAATTATGTTTCTTAGTAAAATTTTTTTAGCAACATTTTTTACTAAAATTATTTCAGTAAAATTTTTTTAGTAAAATTATTTTAGCAGAATTTTCTTAGCAAAATTTTTTTAGTAAAATTATTTTAGCAGAATTTTTTCTGTGTGTGAGAAAAACAAAAAGTCAAATTATTTTTTATAAAAATGTCTTCGCTTATCGAAAATAAATTTAGATTAGACTATCCTCCGTTCGTCAGTAATAATCAAAAAAAGAATGACTATATAAGAATTGCTATGAATCCCGGATCTTCCAGTAGAGTAAATACTGGAGGTGATTTAATTTTTGAAGTTGATAATCAGCAGTTATATATATCTACCTGATTCATTTTTACACTGTGAATATTCTTTGTATAGTGATGCCAATTTTACAACACCATTACCAGATACCGATAATATTGCACTAGAGAATAACTTTTTTCCAAGATTATTTACACAAATGCGTTTAGATGTTGCAACTCAAAATATAGAAACAATAAGTGATTCTCCAGGTGTAATTGATACAATGCTTAGATTTGTAACAATTGGTGAAAATAATAAAAAGTATGAAATCGAAGGTTGGTTTCCTGATACTAATGATGGTATAATTGTTGATGATTTAACTCACGCTGGAACAGATGCAGCAGGAATTGCGAAAGATGTAGAAAATATCGCAAAACATTTAAATAAAACAAACAATAGTGCATATAAAGAAAGACGTGAATTTAACAAGAAAAGTAAACAGACAGTAAATTGGTCATTGTCTCCATTATTCGGTTATTTAGATTATGATAAAATATCATATCAATTAAAATTTAAATTAATAATTCATCGTACAGCAAATAATGAATTAATCTTTTTTGGTAAGACTGGAAAAAAAGCATATTTAACAATTGATAGACTTGAATGGTGTATTAAGCATATTACTCCTAGTTTAGAGATTGAAACAGCTATTGCAAAAAGATTAAATACTAACAAACCAATTCCAGTAAATTTTCTAAAGCGTACTGCTAGTTCAGTAACTTTTTCCGAACAAAGATTTAACTGGCATTTTACTAGAACTGCGAATACTCCAAGATATTTATTACTAACTTTTCAAGGAAATAATTCTCCAAGTTTTGATAAGAACAATAATCTTTTTCATATTAATACAATTCGAAGTTTACAAGTTTCATTAAATCAAACTCGATATCCAATTGATCCATTAAGATTCGATGATACCAATAATCAATTTATGGAAGGATATGATGCTTATAGAAATCTTTGTATAGAATTTGGAGTTGAACCACAATTAACTCCTGGAGATTGGAGACATTTATAGCCTGTTTTCTGTTTCGATTTAAGTGCACAATCAGAAGATATTATTAAAAATGGTTGTGATGTAACAATTAATATTGAAAAGAAAGATTCCACAACTTCATTGATGGCTTATGGTTTATTGCTAGAAGATGTAAAAAATTCTATTGAAATTCTTAATGGAAAGATGGCTAGGATAAGTTAATTAAAATTTTTGTTAACTTAAATTTTTTTTGTAATTAGTAATAAAATTTTTTTGTAACTAGAATAGATTAAAAATTCCTAATTTAAAATTTGTTCATAACTAGAATAGATTAAAATTTTTGATAACTTAAAATTTTTTTATCAAAAATGTCGCAAGCGAAAAGTAATAATAATAAAACTGTTGAATTAAAATTACGTAATATTGTTGACAAAAATACCCCTAAAACTATTACCATTAACAAAAAAAAGTATTACATAAGTAGACCAATGATAGAGAATATTCAATTACAAGAAGAAAAGAATGGCGGGATTCTCCCATTAATTCCACTAATAATAGGTGGCATAGCAGCTGCAGGAAGTGTTGCAGGTGGGACAGCTGGTATTGTCCAAGCAGTAAATAAAAATAAATCAGAGAAGGCAGCATTAGAAGAACAAAAACGTCATAATAGAGAGTTAGAGAAAGTTGCTATGGGTGACGGAATAGTAGATAATTTTATATGTAAATTAAAATTAGTTGATGAACGAAAACGAGTTCTTAAAAATATTCTCCACAATGTTGATGATTTAATTGAAATTAAAGAAACTAAAGATGGTTCTGGAATATATCTAAGTCCTAGTATGATTCGGTAATAACCTCAGGACCTTTGGTCCGATCGGCTAAAGCCTCTGAACAAGGTTCGATTAGGTAAAACATTTATTTTATCTTAAAAATTTTTTTTTTCTTTAAAAATGAATTCTAAAAATTCCGAAAATTTAATTAAATTAAAAATTGCTAATTTAGAGTTATTAAATTATCTATTAAACAAAAATAAAAACTCAAATTGTAAAATTTATGAAGGTAACGACGACAAACAAAGTTTGGCTACTACCTACGGTGGTGACATACAAAAAACATTAGAAAACTTTCCTGGATTTATTTGGAGTAAATATTCGAAAGAAAAACATCTTCCTGGTCATTCATATACCGGTCCAGGAACTCGATTAGATATAAGACTAGATGAGAATGATAATCCCAAACCAGGTGAAGAACCGATAAATAGAGTAGATGCCGCAGCTTACAGGCATGATTTAGCTTATCGAAATCATGATCTAAGTTCTCGACATGCAGCTGATAAGAAGATGATTCAAGAATTAGATAGTATTCAAAATCCTACATTTAGAGAAAGAATTGAAAGAATGTTTGTTAAGAAAGCTTTACAAGCTAAAATATTATTCGGCCATTGTTTAAATGAAACGACAGCAAAGCTGTCTGAGAGCAACGCTGGAACCTACGCGTCCGAAATGTCGAATGACCCAAGCCGCTATGCGTCTGAAATTCATAAAGGATACAGAAGGCCTAAATATTTATTGAAAGTAAAAGTATTTAATAAAGATGATATTTGGAGTGCTGATCTTATTCATATGCCGAATGAAAGGGACTACAAATACGCATTGACCGTTATAGATTTATATACACGATACGCTTGGGTAAAGCCTTTAAAAAACAAAAGTTGTCTATCAGTTAAATATGCGTTTGAAGAAATCTTTAAAGAAAGTAAGAGAAAGCCAAGGAAATTGTTTGTTGATGAAGGGTCGGAATTTTATAACCGAAACGTTCAGGCACTATTTGAAACAGACGAAAGTCATCGCCAAGGTTCAGTTTATTCAACTGAAAATGCAGGGAAGGCCGTAGTGATAGAAAGATTCAATCGGACGTTAAAAAATAAAATTTTCAAGAAATTTACTCAGCAAGGAAATCAGAAATGGTTAAAAATATTACCAGGAATTGTAGATGAGTACAATAATAAAGTTCATTCAGGTATTGAAGAAACTCCAAAGAAGACTTCTGACGATCCTAGTTTAATACGAAAGAAAATATTCGAAAATAGTTATTCGAATGAGATTAATCCGAATGTACAGAAACGTATGCCGAAATTCAAAATTGGAGATAGGGTGCGAATATTTAAGTATAAGAATAAATTTGAAAAAGGATTTGTTGGCTATTGGAAGAAAGAGATATTTGAAATTTGTAAAATAAATCAAACTTATCCGATTACTTATGAAATTAAAGATTTAGATAATGAGGATATCAGAGGCCGATTTTATGAAAACGAATTAAAACGAAGCGATTTTTAATTATCATTATTATTATTCAATTCTAACATAATATCAAGAAATGGCACTCCTTCTTGCAATTTAAATAAAACATAAAGACATAATTGACCACAATAAGTTGTTCCCGGTTTTTGAATTTGAAATGTAGTATAAATTCCATTGCCAAGTATTTCTCTTACTTCATTCGTAGGTGGAAGTGCGTATGAGTCGAACCAATAGTTCTCAGCCTCCGGGCGGTCAAAATAATAATTATCTCCGTTTTTACTAAAGATACCTGCTGACCAATGTGCGCCTTTTTGGTCTGAAGTGTGAAGATTCGTTATGAAATTTACAGTTGGCTTATTTTTGATCAATTGTAATTCGTCTCTCATTAGGACATAAAAATTCTTTATTCCCAATTGATTAGCAATTTTCTTTAGGTCGAAATTTGTCGTGGTTTGCGTTCCATATAATTTAAAAAACTCATTTATGTTGCTCATTTTATAATTAAAAAAATTTCTTATAGGGACCCCTAGAAGTCAGAAGGGAGGGGGTATTGATTTAAAACTGTTCTCTAATGATGACTTTCCTTACCACTTATTCGATTTTGAAATGATTATATTATAATTATTCTAATCTATATTGTTTTACAAATTTTCATTTTCTTCATGAACTTCATTTGTTAATATGTTTCATCGTTAAAATGATTGTTTAAAATTGCCATAACAACTAACCCGCATATCGGTGTTTATGCGTTCTGAGTGCACAAGAAGAATTTATTGTCATTTGCTTTTATTGTCACTGCACTCTTATGTGCTTAAACTATTTATGTCTTCACAATGGGAAGTACTTTTAATCAATACAGCGGAGAGAAGAAACGCTAAATGAATTTTGAAAACAGACTTTGAAAATAGATTTTGAAAACAGATTCTGAAAATAATTTACGTAGGGGTAAATTGAAATGTCAAAACTTTCACGCACGCGTAAATTGAAATGTCAAAATTTTACGGATGCGTAAATTGAAATGACAAATGATTGCGCTGTTCAACATAATTTTAGGGGAAAGCTGTTACATATTTTCCGTCGTTGGAACAATAAATCTCTCTCTTCAATCTCTGTCTCTCTTCAATTATCAGCCAGTGTACGGGTTCATTGAATAATTTTGAGTTTATGAGTTACAATGATCTTCTAGTTCACACAATTAGTACTTTAAATAATGTTGAGAATACAATAACGAAGAATGTCTAAGTAATAATTGTGTCTTCTTAATTTATCATAATGCTCTAATCTTAATAATAATTGAGATCCATTTCACTTGTTTTTAATTGAGATAACGAAGGATATAGTCTTGCGGTTTCTTCCATTTCTGAGGTTTCTTCCATTTTTAAAGAAATATTTTGAATAAATATTTTGAATAAATATTTTGAATACAATCTTCTGGTATATTGAGACTACGTGATATTTTGAGACAACTTAAATTTTCGTCTGCCTAAATTTTCAAAATTCTTAGACCACGTGATATTTTGAGACAACTTAAATTTTCGATTACGTGATATTTTGAGACAACTTAAATTTTCGCCCTTCGGCCTTCGGCCACGTGAAATTTGAAGTCTACCTAAATTTTTGAAATTTTGATTTTTTTGAAAATTTTGAAAAACCCCGCAAAAGTGTGACATCCGGCGCAAGCGAAGCGAAGCAAAGCGAAGCGAAGCGTCGCGCCGGATGTCACACTATATACTACTTTCGGCTTTCTGTATTCCCTATGAATTTCGGACGCGTAGCGGCTTGGGTCATTTGACATTTCAGAGGCATAAGTTCGAGCGTTGCTCTCAGACAGCTTTGCTGTCGTTTCATCTATCCCCTGGCCAAAAAGCATTTTTGCTTGTAAAGCTTTCTTAACAAACATTCTTTCAATTCTTTCTCTAAATGTAGGATTTTGAATACTATCTAATTCTTGAATCATCTTCTTATCAGCTGCATGTCGAGAACTTAGGTCATGATTTCGATAAGCTAAATCATGCCTGTAAGCTGCGGCATCTACTCTATTTATCGGTTCTTTACCTGGTTTTGGATTATCATTCTCATCTAGTCTTATATCTAATCGAGTTCCTGGACCGGTATATGAATGACCAGGAAGATGTTTTTCTTTCGAATATTTACTCCAAATAAATCCAGGAAAGTTTTCTAATGTTTTTTGTATGTCGTTACCTTCATAAATTTTACAATTTGAGTTTTTATTTTTGTTTAATAGATAATTTAATAACTCTAAATTAGCAATTTTTAATTTAATTAAATTTTTGGAATTTGTAGAATTCATTTTTAAAGATAAAATTTTTTTTAAAGATAAAATATATGTTTTACCTAATAGAACCAAAGGTTCTGAGGCTTTAGCCGATCGGACCAAAGGTCCTGAGGTTATTACCGAATCATACTAGGACTTAGATATATTCCAGAACCATCTTTAGTTTCTTTAATTTCAATTAAATCATCAACATTGTGGAGAATATTTTTAAGAACTCGTTTTCGTTCATCAACTAATTTTAATTTACATATAAAATTATCTACTATTCCGTCACCCATAGCAACTTTCTCTAACTCTCTATTATGACGTTTTTGTTCTTCTAATGCTGCCTTCTCTGATTTATTTTTATTTACTGCTTGGACAATACCAGCTGTCCCACCTGCAACACTTCCTGCAGCTGCTATACCACCTATTATTAGTGGAATTAATGGGAGAATCCCGCCATTCTTTTTTTTTTGTAATTGAATATTCTCTATCATTGGTCTACTTATGTAATACTTTTTTTTGTTAATGGTAATAGTTTTAGGGGTATTTTTGTCAACAATATTACGTAATTTTAATTCAACAATTTTATTATTATTATTATTACTTTTCGCTTGCGACATTTTTAATAAAAAAATTTTAAGTTAAGAATTTTTTAAGTTATCAAAAATTTTAATCTATTCTACGTATGAAAAATTTTTAACTTAAGAACAAATTTTAAGTTACCAAAAATTTTAATTAACTTATCCTAGCCATCTTTCCATTAAGAATTTCAATAGAATTTTTTACATCTTCTAGCAATAAACCATAAGCCATCAATGAAGTTGTGGAATCTTTCTTTTCAATATTAATTGTTACATCACAACCAGTCTTGATAATATCTTCGGATTGTGTACTTAAATCGAAACAGAAAACAGGCTATAAATGTCTCCAATCTCCAGGAGTTAATTGTGGTTCAACTCCAAATTCTATACAAAGATTTCTATAAGCATCATATCCTTCCATAAATTGATTATTGGTATCATCGAATCTTAATGAATCAATTGGATATCGGGTTTGATTTAATGAAACTTGTAAACTTCGAATTGTGTTAATATGAAAAAGATTATTGTTCTTATCAAAACTTGGAGAATTATTTCCTTGAAAAGTTAGTAATAAATATCTTGGATTATTCGCAGTTCTAGTAAAATGCCAGTTAAATCTTTGTTCGGAAAAAGTGACAGAACTTGCAGTACGCTTTAGAAAATTTACTGGAATTGGTTTGTTAGTATTTAATCTTTTTGCAATAGCTGTTTCAACCTCTAAACTAGGAGTAATATGCTTAATACACCATTCAAGTCTGTCAATTGTTAAATATGCTTTTTTTCCAGTCTTACCAAAAAAGATTAATTCATTATTTGCTGTACGATGAATTATTAATTTAAATTTTAATTGATATGATATTTTATCATAATCTAAATAACAGAATAATGGAGACAATGACCAATTTACTGTCTGTTTACTTTTCTTGTTAAATTCACGTCTTTCTTTATATGCACTATTGTTTGTTTTATTTAAATGTTTTGCGATATTTTCTACATCTTTCGCAATTCCTGCTGCATCTGTTCCAGCGTGAGTTAAATCATCAACAATTATACCATCATTAGTATCAGGAAACCAACCTTCGATTTCATACTTTTTATTATTTTCACCAATTGTTACAAATCTAAGCATTGTATCAATTACACCTGGAGAATCACTTATTGTTTCTATATTTTGAGTTGCAACATCTAAACGCATTTGTGTAAATAATCTTGGAAAAAAATTATTCTCTAGTGCAATATTATCGGTATCTGGTAATGGTGTTGTAAAATTGGCATCACTATATAAAGAATATTCACAGTGTAAAAATGAATCAGGTAAATATAGATAACTCTGCTGATTATCAACTTCAAAAATTAAATCACCTCCAGTATTCACTCTACTGGAAGATCCGGGATTCATAGCAATTCTTATATAGTCATTCTTTTTTTGATTATAACTAACACCTGGTGGTTTATCTAATTCAAATTTATTTTTTTGAATTAGCGAAGACATTTTTATAAAAAATAATTTGACTTTTTGTTTTTCTCACACACAGAAAAAATTTTCCTAACAAAATTTTCCTAAAAAAATTTTACTAAAAAAATTTTACTAAAAAATATACTTTAGAATTTTGCTAGACCAGCTCCGCCACAGCTTTGCTGGTTAGACCGAAGGTTGCTGCTCACGCCATTACCTCTTATTTCTTCAATTGAACGTTTTACGGCTACGCCTGATTTCTTCTTATGGTTACTATCAGACGGAGCTCCGCTCCTCAAGGTTTCCCCCACAGCTATGTTAGCAATTTTGTTTTTTGTTTCCTCTGAAAGTTTTTTTAAATTTTTTAGTTCTTCAGAATCATTCCTAAGTTTACGAATAGCTTCTAGTTGTTTTAATTCGTTTTGAGACTTAACAGCATTTGATATTGCACTAGCTGTACTACCTATAGCAGCTGCTCCTTTTGCAGCAGATGTAATCAAATCTTCATTATTTTTAATTAAGTTAACGATGCTTCCAATACCAGAAAAGATGCCAGCTCCTTCCGTGTGAACTGTTTCTCTATTATCATAATGATAAACAGGATTCATACGTGGTTCATGAGCAATTCTTTGATTTGAAGCAAAATGTTTAAGATCGTGTTTATAAATTATAGGCATTTTTTAGGATTAAATTTGACTTTTGGGAAAAAATATTTACGTTAATATTTGCGCTAAGATTTACGTTTATGATCAAGATTTACGTTTGTGAATGACAACAACTTCGAGATAACTTTATTAATTGTCTGTTGCACTTTATCTATTGCGTCAAGTAGCGTGTGATGTACTTTAATTTCTTTTCTATTAACTTGCATTTTCTCCTGATTCATCTTCAACGCCGCTTTAAGAGCATTTAACTTAATTTTAAGAACAGCTAATTGTCTTTTAACAGAATCTAACTGTTCTTTATTTTCTTTAGAGTTTTCTTGTAAATTTTTCTTTAATTCATTTTCTAAATTGATTTTAAGAGTTTTCATTTTATCAACTCTTTGATTAAGTGAGTTTACTTCATTTATTATTCTATTCATCTTTTTCATTTGTTGAGTAATTTTAGAACTTAATTCATCAACACTTTTTTGGAATGTAGCTTGTAACTGCTTTAAATTTTTTTTAATTCTTTCAGGTAGTTTTTCTATTTCATCTTCTAATTGTTCTTTCAATAATTTTATCTGTTGTTTATTTTTAATGACTGCAGATTTGAACTTTATAGAAAGTAATATTGAAATTTTTGATTGTTCAGAAATCTTTTTAAAAAGTTTTGCTATATCTGCTTCTAGCTCTCTATCCTTTTTATCAAGTTTTAATAATTTTTCGTTTAATGATTTGTCATTAAGTTTAAGCAACTTTAATTCATTCATCAGTGGAACCAAAACATCGTTTATATATTTTTCTTTTAAGTCATTGATTTGTGTATCAACATATTGTTTATTTGTTAACTCTGTATTTTGTTGCGGAAGAATAGAAAGATGCAATGGACCAGATAAAACG
Organism: Prostheceraeus crozeri; assembly: GCA_907163375.1. Taxonomy (NCBI): domain Eukaryota; kingdom Metazoa; phylum Platyhelminthes; order Polycladida; family Euryleptidae; genus Prostheceraeus; species Prostheceraeus crozeri. The sequence goes on along the minus strand of CAJQUW010005981.1, from coordinate 799,474 downwards.
TCTCCAGTTTTCATGATATAGTTTTCTATCTCTATTTCTAATTCACGATTATTCGGGATATATGCACCTCCACCAACATTTGGTAACATCATTTTTTAACAATAAAAAAGTAAAATTTTTTATATACTGAGAAAAAAAATAAAATTTTTTCTAATAAAAATAAAAAAATAAAATTTTTTCTAATAAAAATAAAAAAATAAAATTTTTTCTAATAAAAATAAAAAAATGGAAAAACCAAATTTAAAAAAATTATATTCGTCCGCATCATCCTGTTCTTCTTATTCGACGAGATCAACGGGATTTGAAAATAAATGTTTTGATAATAATAATAATAATAATCCATGTATAGATGTTAATATTTTATTTGAATTACAAGCCGAAATATTTAGAGAACAGACTAAAGGTTTACCTTCTATAGAAACTAACTATTGTATTTTTCCAGGTGATCCATTTATTAAATTTATGGATATTGTTAGTAAATATAATGATGTGGCTTATGTAGAATTAAATAAAGAAAATATGGTTATAATAGGTCATAATAACGTTTATGGTTTTATTAGAGCAGTATTACCAATTAGTAATACTGATTGGATAGAAACCAAAATTATTAATTATATCAATATTAAAGAATTAGTTAAAAATTAAAATCTTTTTCCAAAGAAAAAAAAAGATTATTTGTTGATGAACAAAACCAATATAATATTCATATCGAGAGTAAAAAACATAACGAAGAATTATTATGTCAAGTATATTATAGAGATACAATTTATAAACAAGAAACATTAGAAATGCCGCAAAGATATGATGATGATACATATATAGGATTATATTCAAACTTAAATATTAATTTATTAAAATCTTATATAAATGGTTTAGCACAACAAGAAAAAATTTATATGTGGACAACACCTTATACTATTAACAATGACCATAATCATAATCATAATAAACGAACCGAAGGTTCTAGGGCTTTGCCCGATCTTAAAGAATCTTATAATAATAATAATGATGATAATATAGATGATGATAATATAAATGATGATTCTGAAACATCTGAAAAAGGTGTAAATGGTAAAAAAGATTATAAAAATATTAGTAATTATAAAAATTTAAGTGAAGAAAAATTTATATCTCATACTGATGTACATGATATTAATACTACATATAATCAAAATTTATCTAAATTTCATTTTCTTACAATTGAAAATAATGATGATGGTATAGTTGAAGATACTGTTAGACAACTATGTGTCGGGTCTACAAAATTTAAATTAGGATTTACATCTAATCAATTTAAAATTTTATCATCTTTAATAAAAACTAAAAGTGATTCAGATTATGGTGGTGTTATTAAATTTTCCAAAAGAGATCAAAGACCAATATTTTTCTCTATTATATTATTATCAGATAAAAAATGTAATTTAGAGTTAGATATTCCAATAAGAGAATGGTATCCTATCATGGAATGGCATCCTATACCAAAAAGTGTAGTTTATGATGTTGAAGAATCAATTTATGATGATGATGAGGAATCAATTGATGATGATGATGAAGAATCAATAGTTAGTGAAAAAAAATTTAAATTATCTTTTGATAAAACTTTATATGATAAAACTTAATATGATAAAACTTAATGTGATAAAACTTAATATGATAAAACTTAATGTGATAAAGAAAATAAAATTACTTAAGAACGTGAAATATATAATAATATAAAATAACTCTCAAGACCTTGATATTAGAATGTTTATATCTAAAATTAAAACACAATTTTTTCTTTAAAAAATAAAAAAATGGAAAATACCAAGTTTTATTGTGTCTTATGTAAAAAAAAGTTGCAAACAAAAAGAAGTTATCAATCTCATTTAAATAGTAAATTGCATTTACAAAATGTAGATCGAGTTGATGAAGGAAATATATTAAAATTAAATAGTTATAAAAACTATCTAGAAACATTACCTACTAATATAAAAGTTAAAAAAATGTTTGATGATTATTCACATTCGGAACATAAAAAAGTTTTTAATAGTGAAGATGAACATGTACCAGATGGAAGATCTTTATTTAGCTATACTGATGAATTTAACGAAATAGATGAATTTGATGAAACTAAAAAAACCGATGAAGCTGTAACAGATATAAAATATTTATTTAATGAATCGGTACGAACCGAAGGTTCTAGGGCTTCGCCCGTTGAACATAATGAAACCGATAAAACTTTTTCTGATATTCTATCCAACTTTTATAATATATTTAAGAAATCTTTCAAATGTTATATGAATGTAGAAGTACTTTACACAAAAAATGGACCTGATGGAATTCCTGAAGAAATAATACAAGGACATATTACAAATTCACAAGAAATTCATTATGTAAATGATATACAACCCATATTTGAACAAATGATACTTAAATTAGAAAATTGTATAATTGAAGCCCAGTTACGTGAATCTGGTTGGAGATTTGTTAAAATACTATCTAAGAAAATAGTAATTGATAAATATAAAAAAAATACTGGTGGTGGTTATGTTCCTTTACCTTTCAGTTCACCACAAATAATCAACATAAAAAATGAAGATGATTATTGTTTTCTGTGGAGTATTATAGCACATTTACAACCTGCAGAATATCATAAAGAAAGACTAAGTCATTACAATAAAGAAGAATACATAAATGAATTTGATCTTTCTGATGGCTTATATGAATTTCCATATGATTATAATAGGTTAAAAAAGTTTCATAAAAAGAATAAAAATTTAATAGAAGTAAATGTTTTTGAATTAAATGTGAATTATGTTTCTATTGGTAAAATTACTCCACTTTACTCAGATTCAAAAAAATTTTATTTGAATAATAAAAATTTATGTCAATCAGAAATAGTATATAATGATAGAGGAAATTACATGCATCATAATATTTTTTACCAAGGAAATATAATATGTACTGAAAAATTTCAAATTGTTAAAACACTATCACCAATAATGATTGATCACAATAATTATAAAGGACGTAATTATAATTATGATTATGATTCCGATTATTTATCTCTATCTTTAGAATATCAACAAAAATTACAAAATTTAAATGAAAGTTTACAAAAATGTAAAACAGATTATCAACAACAACTAAAAATGTTACTACAATAATATCACCATAAATATCAAAATAAGATAGAAACAATTCAAAAATTAAATGAAGAAAAAGAAGACAATAAAGAATTAAATAATGAAGAAAATGAAACCAATCAAAAAATAAATGAATGTTGAAAAAAATGTCAACAACAATATAAAGAACAATATGATAAAGAATATATTTATCAGCTTCAAATATTAAATCAAAATTTTAATCGAAATACATTTAATCTTGCAAAAGAAATTGATGAAACACATGAAATATATAAAGATAAATTTGAAAAATTAAAACAAACAAAGCAACCAGCACAAGCGAATATATTATATTATCAGGGTCATTTTATATTGTGTAAAGATGTTTCTATATTTACAAAAACTTCAGATAATACAAATTTTCCTTGTCTTCAATGTATGACAAGTTTTAGAACTTTAGAAGAAATGAATAGACATTTGGAGAATTGTCAACAAAATGAAGCAGTCAGAAACACATTTCCAAAAGATGATTATTTAGAATATAATAAATGGTGTTTTAAAATGAAGTACCCTTTACTATTTATTGTGATTTTCAAGCATATAATGTTAATATGACACAAAATCGAACCGAAGGTTCTAGGGCTTCGCCCGATTCTGAAAATGATAATTCTGAAAATGGTACGGGCCAAGCCCTAGAACCTTCGGTTTATAAATATGAAAAAAGTGCACCTGAACAAAGTAAAGAAAAATATTTATTTGAACAAAAACCATTATGTTGGGGAATGTACATTCATTCAAATTATCCTGAATTATTTAAATCAGAATATTATCAATACTATGGTGAAGATAGTTCAGAAATGTTTACAAAGAAAGTAGAAGAATTACAAGGACGTTTTTCACAATTGCGTGAAACAAATATACCAATGTTTCCATTAACGGATGAAGAAAAATTGATTTTGTTAATGAAACAAATTGTTATTACCGTGGAAAAGAATTTACAAAAAATTATAAAAATGGCAAATATATTGATAAGCGAAGCGACGGCTCTGCCGTCAAAGTAAAAGATCATGATAATCTAAATGGATTATATAGAGGTGCAGCACATAATTATTGTAATCTTAATGCTAATAAATTTAAATATAACTTTGTTCCTCTATATTTCTACAATGGATCTAAATATGATTTCCATCTAGTAATGAAAGATTTATTTTCATCTGAAAAATTACAACAACAACAAATAAATGTACTACCTAAACCGGAAGAAGAATATTTTTCAATGCAATTAGGTTGTATTAGAATTTTAGATGCATTTAGATTTTTTACTCCTTATTCATTAGATGTTATGGGAAAAACTTTGAAACCTGAACAATGTAAAATATTAAATAAATATAATTTAAAACCTTTAAAAGGAATATTTCCGTATGAATATTTAACCTGTGGTTCACAGTCGAAGACTGGTTTAACTGGAGATTTTAATTCTGTGAATAAAATTATGGAAGAAAAACAATTTCCTCCAATAAATAAATTTAAATCAACATTAAAACAATCACAATTATCTGAAGAAGATTATGCAGAAGCTGAAAAAAATTGGAGAGAGTTAAATTGTAGAACAATGTATGATTATACAATGAAATATCTACAGATAGATGTATTAATACTAGCTGATCTTTTCGAAAACTTTCGTGATATGTGTTTAGAATATTACGGAATAGATCCATGTTATTGTTATTCTACACCAGGTTTAACATGGTTAGCAGGATTAAAACATACTGGTGTTCAAGCCGATTGCTCTAGGACAAAGTCCGTCAAACTTAAACATTATAAAGAAAATACATATGATAAATTATTATTTTTTGAATCTGGAATTAGAGGTGGAGTTTCATCAGTTTTAGGTAATCATTATGTACAGTGTTACAATAAAAAAGTAAATCCTGATGATTATGGAATAATGAAACCTTTATCTCCAGAAGAAAGTGATCAGTTTATAAAATTGTTTAATCAAAATATAGAAGGACTTATATCAAAAGAAGATAGTCAAGCAGCAGTTGATGAATTCATGAGAGAAAACTATTTGTTATATTATGATTATAATAGCTTATATTCTTCTTGCATGATACAAGAATTACCAACAGGTGAGATGGAATGGTGTAATATTCTTGATTATCAAAAAACATATGATGGAAATTATAATCATGGTTATATATATGAAGTTGATTTAGTATACCCTGATGAAATAAAAGATAAAACAAAATATTTTCCTTTCTGTCCCGAAAACAAAATTCCCAATATAGAAGATTTTTCAGATTATCAAAAATCTTTAATTCCTAAGAAATACAGACCAACAAAAAAACTTATGTTAACACAAAGCAATAAAGGAAAGTATGTTGTTGAAGGAAGAATGCTAGATTGGTATTTAGAACATGGAATGATTCTCACCAAAATACATCGAAAACTATTTTATCAAAAATCTAGGTGGTTAAAAGATTATATAGAGTTCAATATTGAAAAACGTAAAATAGCTAAAAGAAATAAAGATGATTTTGGAAACGTGTTCTTCAAATTAATGAATAATGCCTTTTATGGTAAGACTTTAGAAAATGTGCGTAATAGACAAAATATTGAAATAGTTTATGATAAAGATAGGTTTCAAAATTTAACAAGGAAACCTAGATATAAAAGATCTACTAGATTTAGTGATGAACTATGTGCTGTACATTTAAGTCGAATTAGCGTAAAACATGACAAGTTTAATTTTATTGGATTCACTATATTAGAATTAGCTAAACTATTTATGTATAAATTTATATATGATTATTTAGCACCTGCTTATGGCAAAAACTATAAATTACACTTTACAGATACGGATTCCGTTTTCTTAGAATTAACAATACCGTATAATTCTTCACTTGATGAAGAAATAGATAAAATAAAAGATATCATTCATCCTTCAGAATTATGTAAAGTAAAAGATGAGTTAGGAAATGAAGATTTCATAACAGAAGCTATATTTTTAAAATCTAAATGTTACTGTTATGATACAACTAATAATATTAAAACACATAAAACATTAAAAGGAATTTCAAAGGCATCAGTGGCTAATCAAATAACATTTCAAGATTATAAAAATGCATTATTTAATAATGAAATAAAAACAGCATGTAATTATAGACATAATTCAAAGAAACATAAAATGTATTTAAAAGAAGAACATAAATTAGCATTAGATCCATTGATGATAAAAGAAAAATTTTACCTGATGGAATAACTACTTCACCTTTTTGAAGTTTATTTATTATTATTTAAATCCGTCTAGAAAAAAATTTTTATTATTTAAATCAGTCTAGAAAAAATTTTTTTATTATTTAAATCAGTCTAGAATAAAAATTTTATTATTTATTACTCAGTATAAAAATTTTTTATTACTCAGTAAACAAATCTTCTATAGACTTTCAGTCAGAGAACAATTGTTCGATAACTCTATCATGAATTTTTTTATCAATATTAATTGTAATGAAGCCATAATCTTTTGACCAAGCATTGTTACACGATTGTTTAAATTCATCTTTATTTCTTACACATAAATCTCTTAACAAATCACTTAAGTTTCTTGCATTTATTTCAAATAGTATAAATATATATTTCCATTCCTTCTAATAACACTTCCGTCAAATGAATACATACTTTGTGTTAAATAAAAAACACTACAGTTATTATGTCTACCTCTTGTGAAATAATTTCTCTGAACTGACTGATTTCTATCATTAACAAAATCATCAAAAATTACACAATGTTTCATTGTTTTATCTAGTTTACTAGGATCTTGCATATTACCACTATCATCTATTAATTGTATCTTTATATGCTTATTTTTATTGGTTTCAACTAACTGATTATTTTTTGCTGCTTCTTCACACCACGAACTTATTTCTTCTTCATCTTCAGATTTTTCATATTCTTTGAATAATGAAGCAATTGCCTTTTTTTAAGATTATTTTCAAATCCATATTTTGAAAATTGATAGACGGGTTGTTCTGCTGTTGTTGTATAAATTATAAGATTGTTATAATCCAAAAAATTTGGAGTCGTTAAAATTTTGAATAATAGATACCGGGTACGTTTTTCCACAACCTGATCTTCCGCAAATAACTGACAAAACTTTATTAGATAAATTTGGATGATGATTAAATTTAAGTTGTTTTTATTTAATGGTAGTACTTCACTCATTTTTTAATAATTTTTTTTTATTTTTAATTTTTTTTATTTTTTTGTTTCTAAATAAGAAGAATAAGAATAATAAGAAGAAGAAGAAAATTAAACTTCTCTAGCTTCGCGTGGGAGTTTATACCTCCCGAACGGAAGTTTATACCTCCCGAACCAAAAGATCTATCATAATCTCTTCACCTCCAAAATTTATTTCTTGTCCTTTTTCATCAGTGATTCTAATGTTAATGTTGTTAATAGTTTTTCTTGTAATAGGGAAATATATTAATGTTTGTGGAATTACATTTAATCTATAACCAATGGGTACAGTAAAAGCTGGAAAACTGAATATTAAATTTGATAATTTACCATTTATATATCCTCCTTCAATAATGTCACAATGTACAACAATTGAATTTATTTCAGTTATTTTTGGAATCTTCTCACCTAAATGATAACCTTGACTATAGGTTTGTTTATTAAATCCTAATAGCTTTGACAATGATCTATGATGATTAAAATCAACTTGATGATTTTCGTCTAAAGTAAGAGAAAATTTATTAACTGCCGGGTCAACTGCAAAATGTAATTGTTTCTTATCTTTAAATGGTATACCTAAATGTCTCTTAATTTCATTTGATATTGTTTCAACTTCGTAAGAACCAGGAAGAAAAGTTAGTATTTTCCACGTTTTTCCTTTATCAGTAGAATATCTAAATTGATCATTCACATCTTTGATAACATTTTGAATAGTGTTAAATGTGGAGAAACTAGTCAATGCAATTTGATAATTTTTATTTTGTTCTAAATGTAGAATGGGTTCTAAATTACAAGTGTGTGATGAAGTAGTTGTTATAATTTTTAACGTCGTACTAAATTTTGATGAACCCAAAATCTCTGTCAAATTTTCTAAATGATTATTAATTTTGTCTAAATCTGCTGAACACATTTTTTAGTTAAAATTTTGAATAAATATCTTTTATCAAATATTTTTTTATAAAAAATTAAAAACAACGACATATTTCAGCTACGGGCGAAGCCCTAGAAGACATCTCGGATGTTGCGTTATACTTTTATAATCCTCTTCATTTAGAATCTTCTTTTCTAACAGTCTTTTCAATATAGCATGAATTTCATTGAAACTAGAATGTCCTTCTTTTATTGCAGATATTAAAATATTTAATCTATTTAGTAATTCTTGTGGATCATCTGGCAAAAATACAGTTGTTTCTGTTTTAAAACCTTTTCCTACTTTAACTCCCGTTGATAATAAATTTTCTAATTGTTTATAACGTCTAAGAGATTTTACTGCACCAACTCTATCTAACATAGCTTTATATTTTATGAGATCTTCTACAGCATAAATATTTAAATCTGCTCCTCTTAAAAGATCAACAAAATTTCTATCTAAATTAAAAGGATATTTATCTGGTGAAAAAATTAAACCTGGAAAAGGTTGTGGAAATATTTCTTTTTGTCCGAGATAAAATCTAGGTATTGTTTTTCCATCTATAAATGAAATAGAATGTTCAAATTGCATAGATTTTGGTAATTTCTTATTAATGTTTGATTCTAGTAATCCATAGTCATCTAATGTAGCTTTGTGCTCTGGATCTGTTATATCAATTTGTTTATCATTATTTGTAAGTTCTTTTTCAAGAGTTTTAAATGGTTTCATAGTTTTCTCAAAATCAGTTTTTACTTGCTCGGTTTGCTGCATTTTTTCAAACATATCAGATTGAATACCAGCTTTTATATCATTCTATGTTGAAGATAATTTTCTTTGATAATATTTCTTTGTTTTATTAACTCTTCTAATTGTTTTATTCTTTTAAAATTATCAGCTCTAATTTTATCCATTTTTAAAATATAATATTTGAATTTTGTGGTAACATTGGAACACAGCAAAAACATTTTACTGAAAAAATTATTTTTTTATTGCTTTGTTGTCTGACATCTTTTCGTTTAAAGGTTTCTCGTTTTAAGTTTTGTTTAATAAAGTTTTGCTTAAATTTTCGCTTAAAGTTTTTAGCTCTTCTAAAAAAATTTTGTCATTTTCTTCATTAGAAATTTTACCATCACTCGAAATTTTGCCATCCTGTTTATTCTTATCATCAACTTTTTCTGACTGTAATTGAAATGATATTTGATTTACTTCATTAGCTATTTGATCAAATTTTTCAATCTCATCTAACGTAATAACATTATCATCACATACTCTTTGAAAGTAGTAATGTAGTTTATCATAGACTTCTTTAATATGTAAATGCTTAGTTTTTAATGATTTTCGTTTCTTAGTTATTAAAGATTTATCTAACATTGTAACAAGTGAAGTTGCAAAAACACCCGTACCTGTTAAAGCTGTAGCAACTACTGGAATTACTAAAACACCTGAAGATATAACAATTGTTAAAGCACCTAAACTTATTGTTAAGAATATGCCAATTCCTTGTGTTACATTCTTAACTTTACTCCATCTCTTTCTTAATTTTTTATAATGCTCTAATCTTAATAATAATTGAGATTCCTTATCTTTCATATAGCGTACTCTATCTTTGTGTTTTTCAATGTCCATTAAAGTAGAACTACGTTCATATGATAACGAAGGATATATTCTTGCGGTTTCTTCCACTTTTGTTTCTTCCATTTTTAAAGAAATATTTTGAATAAATATTTTGAATACAATCTTCTGAAATTCTATTTAAATCGAAATTAGTAGTTGTTTGTTTACCGTATTGTTTCAAGAAATCATTTATGTTTTTCATTTTAAATGGAATAAATTTCTGATAGTGTCCCCCCTCAAAGAAGTGAAATCAGAAAAGGGGGATTGATTTAAAACTGTTCTCTAATGATGACTTTCCTTACCACTTATTCGATTTTGAAATGATTATATTATAATTATTCTAATCTATATTGTTTTACATATTTCCATTTTCTTAATGAACTTCATTTGTTAATATGTTTCATCGTTAAAATGATTGTTTAAAATTGCCATAGCAACTATCCCGCATGTCGCCGTCTATGCGTTCTAAATTTAGAAGAAGAATTTTATTGTCATTTGCTTTTATTGTCAATGCATTCTTATGTGCTTAAACTATTCATGTCTTCACAATTGGAAGTACTTTTAATAATGAAAATAATTTACGTAGGGGTAAATTGAAATGTCAAAACTTTCACGCACGCGTAAATTGAAATGTCAAAATTTTACGGATGCGTAAATTGAAATGACAAATGATTGCGCTGTTCAACATAATTTTAGGGGAAAGCTGTTACATGTTTTCCGTCGTTGGAACAATAAATCTCTCTCTTCAATCTCTGTCTCTCTTCAATTATCAGCCAGTGTACGGGTTCATTGAATAATTTTGAGTTTATGAGTTACAATGATCTTCTAGTTCACACAATTATCACTTTAAATAATGTTGAGAATACAATAACGAAGAATGTCTAAGTAATAATTGTGTCTTCTTAATTTATCATAATGCTCTAATCTTAATAATAATTGAGATTCCTTATCTTTCATATAACGTACTCTATCTTTGTGTTTTTCTTTATTCAATTCACTTATTTTTAACTGAGATAACGAAGGATATATTCTTGCGGTTTCTTCCATTTTTGTTTCTTCCATTTTTAAAGAAATATTATTAGTCACATGATATATTTTAAAAACCTGAAAGATGGATAAAATTCATGAATTTGAAATTCTCAACTTTTATGATTTTCGGTGTCCTGGAACGGTCATGATTTTCAAGGTAAAAATTGTAATTCTCAAATTTTGAGATTCTTAACTTTTCTGATTTTCGGTGTCCTGGAACGGTCATGATTTTAAGAGTGAAAATTGTAATTCTCAAATTTGAGATTTTGAAAAATTTGAAAAATTGGGTATTTTTAAAAACGCCTAAATTTATGAATTTAGGTCTTCATAACCTGAAAAATGACCAAAATTCATGAATTTATACCATTTAAAAAGTACCATTTTTTGAAAAATCGGTGTATTTAAAAACGACTAAATTCAAGAATTTAGGTCTTAAAAACCTGAAAAAGGGTCAAAATTCATGAATTTATGTCGTTTTTAAAGATACAATTTTTTTTGAATTTTGTGGTGGCCTGGAACGGTCTTTTGCCAATTACTTATAATATAATTGCAGTAGAAAAACAAAAACCTGCAATTTCTTTACAACATTGTCAACCTATGAAATGAACAAGTTCTGGAGTGAAAACAAATATTCATGATGTAAATAACATTGTAAAGCACAAACCATATTCGTAGAAATCGCCAGTATTTTAATCACAGATATTGCGCCTGAGATACCAGTCGTTCATCTCTATGTTATTCACATAGACTATGATGCTTACTTATTCAGGCTATAAGTGATTCGACGGAATTCTATGCCAAGATCAACCACGATCCGCATGATTCACATCAAATATGGGAGTGGCAATTCATGGAAAACTGCGATTAATCGATTGAAGCGATCGCGTATGATCGCACAATATTTCGCGCGCGAAAATAGCCGTCGATTTACCGCGATATTTCTTTACTGTGAAAACGGCCGCGAATATGTGCGATCGCGCAAATTAAATGCGAATCGTCAATCGCGAATTGTCAACTAGTGTAGGAATGTGGGAAGGATAGAGTGAGAAAAGGTGGGCTTTGGTGGTTTTTGGGATGAGAAAAGTCGGAAATCGTCATGAAGGAGGGTTTGGATGTGAAAACGGAGGTCAGATTTGGAATCTACTTGAAATTTTGGGTGGGGAAGGAAGGCGGGAGGAGTTTCCCTGAGGGGCAAGGGGTGGAACGTCAGAGTTGGAAAAGGGTCGGTGTTGGTAGTTTTGGGATGAGAAAACTCGTTTTTCGGCATGAAGGAGGTCTCGGATGGGAAAACATAGGCCAGATTCGGAATCTACGTGAAATTTTGGGTTAGGAAGGATGTTTCCAGCGACATCGGAGAGAAAAAATTTCGAGGACGTCCCCCCTCCTGTCAGACTTCCAACTTTGGTGTTAGATATCGTAGAAAGTCCTGTGATAGCTCATTTGAAAGCTAAGAGTGAGAAAAATGCAGTGGAAAGCTCAGTTTGGTCCAATTTTCCTGGGTTGAGAGAGAAAAATGGTAGGAAAACGTCAGAGTTGGAAAAGTCAGGTTTTGGATGTTTTGGGATGAGAAAGTCCATTTTCGACATGAAGGAGTGCTCGGATGGGAAAACGGAGTTTAAATTCGGAATTTCTGGTCAATTTCGGGTCTAGGAACTTCTTTCCAGATGAATCGGAGAGAAAAAGTTTTGAGGACGTCCCCCCCCTCCTGTCAGACTTCCAACTTTGGTGTTACAGATCTTAGAAAGTCGTGTGATAGCTCATTTGAAATCTGAGAGTGAGACAAATTCAGTGGAAGACACGACTTGTTCCTATCTGCCTTCGTTTAGATGTGAGACGTCATTGAAAATTTTGGACATTGGCGAAAAAACGACAGAGTTAGAATTTTTACGAAAATCGCTCTAGCGGGTGAACCAAGCCTCGGACGGGAAAACAGAGACCAGATTTGGAATCAGCGTGCTATTCTGCATCTAGAGGGTGAGTTTCAAGTCAATCGGAGAGAAAAACTTGAAAATTTTCTTCACACTGGGTCTCCACATGAGATTTTTTCGCGAAAATGTTAAATTGTTGCCACCTTTGGCGGTAAATAGCGGAGGATTGGAAGTGAATGAAGAGGTCGGGTTTGCTTTAGGGGCAAGAGCGCACTTTGTTCTCTAGGATCATATCTTTTCAGATCTGTGGAAGGTTTCGTTTCCAAATGAGAGCCTGTTAAAAATCGAGTTTTTACGCATTTTCCAAGATTTTGGAACTTTTTGAAAAAACGACAGAGTTTTTTCAGCTCGGCTTCTGGTCATCGTAGAGAGTCGAGGGAACCGGAGATAGACAGGTTTAAAGTTTTTGGATGATGGATATTACGTCATCAGTTGATCGCCACAAACTATATAAGTGGAAACTCTGCTTGTGGAAATCAGTTCTCCTCCCGACTGGGTTGGGGTAGGTGAACTCCGGAGCTCTGATGATAGCATTGGAAATCTGAAAAACCGGGTTTCTGCAAGAAACCGACTTAGAAAATTTCATTGCTGATATCAACTAAGGCGTCAGACTTCGAGGTTCGCCAGGAGATGGCCTTTGTCTCCAGGCCATAAAAGACTCCAAAATTTTAAAGGCTTGCAACTTTGCTTCTACAAGTCCGTTTGACTTGATTCAAAAAAGGTTCGATCGCTATTGATCAGACCTATATGGACAGACTACTTATAAAATTTCATAAGTAGTGCTAAAAAGTTGAAAATTTAAATTCACTATTTTTGGAGGTTTTCTGGGGTTTTCGACCCTGCTGAAATCAACTAAAGAATTTGTCATGATGTCTGAGCCAGTCTTCTCATGTCTTTACATTATACAAGCGGCTTTTCACTGAAAGCCAGCAAGACACGGAGAGTTTTGTTGTAATATTCCACTGACAGGGTGTTGCTTCGGACGGCGGATGATGTCGTAGTGATAAGTGTGGCAAGGGAGTGTGTCATAGTTTAGACCGAAACCATGGGGCGACTCATGTTGGGCATTTGACACAGTTCTCAACGTAGCACTTTGAACGCCAATCGGTTGAGTCTTAGCTATCTTGTCATGGGTGGCATCTAAACATCTCCATTGCAAAACGCTTGTGAATCACGGCTTGCTATCAAGCTGATAAAAGCAACGACTTGGAATGTTTCCTCTTACCAACTCTACCGGTTTTCATGTCTGGCTATCAAGTCATTGACGATGCAAGTCACGGAGATTTTCGGTGTCATACTTCCTGTTGGTGGACGTTCTTTCGAGACAGCGGTGAAGTCCGTAGCGATGAGTACTGCACGGGACGTGGGCAACGGTAATCCTTGTGAAACCTCTCTGCGTCATGTTTCCAAGTGGTTGCCTTTCGTCTCAACGTTGTACTCTGACCACTAGGGCGACATTTAGCTATCTGCCACAGGTTACCTCATAAAATCTCCATTGCACTTGTCTCCCGATAGTTGGTCAACCATGCGAGAATGAACCATAAGTTCTTTTAAGAACTGTCTCTATCACGGACACGAAATGATGAAGGGATGAAACGGGAGGCCACCCTTCCACCACATGCAACACATCACAGACTTCTCTTCGCTAGTGAACAAGCTCTTGTCAGTGTAGTCAGAAACTTTATCATGTTGTACAAAAGTTTTACTGCAACACAGGTTGATGTATAGTTAGAAAGTTTGATCATGACGTTTTATGAAACACAAATGTCATGAAATGCAACCGTTAGTGCAGTCAAATAGTTTTACCGCGACGCACGTTTGTGAAAGTAAAGTTTAATCATCGAAGTTTTACGAAACAGAAATGTCATGAAATGCAAGCGTTAGTGCAGTCAAATAGTTTTACAGCGACACACGTTTGTGAAAGTAAAGTTTGATCATCGAAGTTTTATGACTGACCGGACTCACAGCAGCATTAGAAAGTTTAGCACAACACAAGTGTCATGAAAAAATACTTTATTTGGTCTTTGATTTAACATCATTGAAACCCACTTTACTAATAGCAATGGCAATATGGTTTATTTTATTCAGAAGCAAATGATCGCCGTAACCATGAAAGTTGTCCATCCGAGAAATAATCTTCCGCAGATGTCGTGTATAAAACTCAGAAGCATCAGTAACATATTCTTGTCCGTAGGAACGAAATTGAAAGTCAACACTTTCCGCTGCTTCTCCTTGTGGAAAATGAGTGTAATTGACATGTGCAATTAAGTGAGCCTTGATGAGACTGTCTTTGAAATAAGATATCAATTCCGTAAATATTTTTCGTGTGCAGTCTATACATGCTTCCAATTCTGTCTCCTCCCTTTGAAACTCAAGGATGTAATCTTGTATTAAGCCTCCGAAGCACTCTTGATGAAAACGAATCGTGCAATCATCATGTTTCAATGCATTGACTTCAGGTGCCATGATTGAGTCTATTGCTAAACATCATATTTGCCTAGGACGATTTCAAGAACGCGTTACAAATGTGTGTGCACACATCAGGAACTCTAGCTTGTCTGTGATTGGACGAGAGGTCTCATCTATTCACCGCTTAGGAAAATCTTATAAAAGGCAGTGCACCAGCTCTGCTCTTCACATTTATCTTTCACAAAGTGAGTGTCGGTGAGCTCCTGCTATCAGGTTGTTTTGACTTGCTATCAAGTTGAATAGTCTCTTGCCATCAAGAGATTCACTTCTGCTCATAAAACATATCATCTCTGTAATACCTCCTTTGCTCGAGCGTTCCTTCGGGACGGCGGGTACTGCCGTAGAGGGATTGTGTTGCACAGGTTGTTCGTCGTTTGTTAGACCGAAACCTCTGAGCCGTTGCTCATGTTGGGCGTTCGACTTCATACTCAACGTGACGCTTTCTCTCGCCAGGTCAGAGTACTTCAGCCATTCGACAAAGGTTAGTCTTTATGATACGGAGTAGAGTGAAATGTAATTCATTAGACGTCACTTCAATGATTGTTCCCAAACGTTGACTAGGCAAATGAAACGATTTTCATCTTTCCTCTTCAGTGATTGAAGTCTTACTTATTGATCATCTGCAATCGATTATCTGCCATGGAATTTACAAAAATTGAGAATTACCGCTTGCTGTCGAGATGGAAAAGGCCACCATCGAGCAATGTAAGTATTTGTAACAAGTATCACTCTATTACTAACATCATTAGGGGGGACATCCTCATTAAAATCAAGAGCCCTTCCCTTATTTTGTTCATGTTCAAACCAAATCCAAATTTACCTCTGCCTATCTTTGCTGCCATTCTTTTTCAGTGCATGGATGTATTCGTAATGGGGAACCCGTCCCCCAAGGAACAATCGGGGAAGCCTATGAGCGGCTTGGCAAGTGTAAGTATCTTTAACATCTCATGTTTAGACTGTTTCAGATCCTCTGCATCATCCTTGTCTCATTATCTAATCTCTCTTTCCTCTCTACAGATATGAGGAGGATGAAGAAGTGGGAAGATGCCGCGAGGCGGAAATACCGCGAGGAATTTCCGGCCCTACCTTCCCGCCCATCTACTTCCGCTCAAGGTGCGACCCCTTTCTCGGGCATTGTCATCGCCCCACCTCCACCGCCTGCTCCGCTCCCTGCGCCAGTCCCTGCTCCTCGTCACCACGTCCCTCCGACACCGAAGCCCAGGATTCTTCCACCCTCGGCTCGCGTCCCTCTCCTACCTCCTCCGCGTCCATCCTTGCTGCCGGAGTTACAGTCCTTAGATGGTAGGTATCACTGATTGGGAAAAGGGGGATAAGACTTCAAACTTGAAATTATGATCATGTTACTAATCTCTTTTCTCTTTTTCTCAACAGATCTGGCTGCCTACCTCCTGAATGGCGACGTTCCCTCCCGCCCCATCGTCATCCCAGCATCGCCACCACCACCTGCAGCGGCCGAACTCCCTCTCCTCTCCGTTCAGTCGGTGGAGAGATTGCTGGAGGAACAGGAGTTAGAGATAGTGGGAGAAGAGATCGCAATCGAGGAGGAAGGTGTCAGGGAGAGAGAAGGACCTATGACTCGACAGCTCAGTTGTACAGACTGTGGACAGGTCTTCGCGAGGCCATTCTGCCTTCGACGACACCGGCATTCTCGCTGTCCAAAAGTGAAAGGAGATCTGGAGAAGGCACGCCGACCGATCCCTCAACGACCCAAGTGTGAAGATTGTGGACGCACGTTCTACAACAACACCAACTTGCGAGTCCACATCGAAGGCGGTTCCTGTGGCAGTGTGAGGCAACCACCGACAACAACAGGTAGGAAGCATCCTTCATCGCACGTCGGCTTTTCCTGTTCTTCGTGTCCGAAGACCTTTCCTACAGAGTTTGTTCTTTCTTCGCACACACTCTGTCACACTTATCCCACTGACCTTTACACTGACAACAACGTCACTCCAAGGCTGAGCAAGTTTTCCCTTGAGAGGCTGGTTCGCGACTATGAGTTAGAAAGCTCTGAAGCTGTGCAAGATATTCATCCTTTCTTGATGAATAATATAGGCTTCATTCATCAAATGTTGGCGAGCTTAGATAGATTTTTACTCAAAGGCATGTTCTATCTCACTGCTCGTTTCAATAAAGTAGACAGTAGCACGGGAGAAGTAGAGTCCACTGTCACCATTAGAATAGCCTCCTGTGCTGCTGATCTCATAGGTGATGTAAACGAGTGGATAGAGAAACATGCGACCTATCTCGTCAGCAACTTAAATAAATTTAATGAAAGAGATAGCGGTCTGGTCTTTCATGGGATAGGGAAAGTAGGCATTAAAATAAATCTTTTAGAAAATTTGCAAAAGAGCGGTTGTTTCACCCTCCCCAAAGCACTGGCTGACAAAAAGGCTGTCATTAATGTTGAGTGTCAGTCCCAGTGTTTCAAGTATGCCGTCCTCTCCATTCTTCACTATAATGATATAGATAGGGATCGTCAAAGAGTCACCAAGTATTGCGAATGGGGGGATGAGCTTAAGTTTGACGGGTTAGATGTCAACACATTAGATTTTAAAGTCATCGCCGAATTTGAGAAACTCAATAACATAAATTAAGATCATCGTCCATCTCTGGGAAAAAGGTCTGAAGGGTGTTAGGTATAACAACCGCCAAAGTAACTTCGACCGGGTTGTCAATCTTCTTCTAGTGTATAGCGACAACCACCCAGAATGGCATTATTGCGGCATTCCCAGAATTTCTAGATTGTATCGCCACCAACAAAGTCATGATGACAAACATTATTACTGTGATCGCTGCACACGGCGTTTCACATCTAAACCATATTTTGAAGAGCATTACGAGTGGTGCTCTCGGGGTGAACTTCAAATGGAAGTCATGCCCAAAGATAAATTTTGTAGGTATGAGGAAAACGGCAATGGGCTCAGTCCCATATGTACCACCTATGCGGACATTGAATGTTACATTGAACAAGAAGACCTAAGTCATGAGCCAGCAGCCATTACCTGTTATGAAGTTTGACATCCATATTATAGGAATCAAAATAAAATGCATGTGTGGCAAGGCGAGGAGTGCGTTGAAAACTTCCTCAACTTTTTAGATAGGAAAGCCCGTTTTCATTAACGCTATGAAATGGAGCTGACTAGGATATGTGCTTCACAGAAGCCGATAAACTCCAGTTTGATTGGACCACGAAATGTCCCCGCTGCTTTTCATCCTTTGATGATCAGCAACATAGGAAAGTGAGGGACCATTGCCATCTCAGTGGTAAATTTAGGTCTGCCTTATGCAGTAAATGTAATATGAAACTTAGACTCAAACGGCGGACGCTCCCCGTCATCTTCCATAACTTTAAATGTTATGATGCTCACATCATCATTCGCCATGGATTCGGTAAAATGAAATCCTGGTCATCCAAAGTGATTGCACAAAGTAAGGAAAAATTTATGTGCATCACTGCTAAAGTGCAAGTCGATAAGACGAAGGAGGGGAAGCCTGTCTTCTATGACATAAAGTTTCTAGATAGTTTTCAATTTATGTCTTCTTCCTTAGCCGCGTTGGCTAATAATTTAGAAGTGTTTCTAAATTATTAACCAACGCGGCTAAGGAAGAAGACATAAATTAAAAACTATCTAGAAACTTTATGTCATAGTTTTTTCACATGTCGTTTTCCTCATACCTACAAAATTTATCTTTGGGCATGACTTCCATTTGAAGTTCACCCCGAGAGCACCACTCGTAATGCTCTTCAAAATATGGTTTAGATGTGAAACGTCGTGTGCAGCGATCACAGTAATAATGTTTGTCATCATGACTTTGTTGGTGGCGATACAATCTAGAAATTCTGGGAATGCCGCAATAATGCCATTCTGGGTGGTTGTCGCTATAGACTAGAAGAAGATTGACAACCCGGTCGAAGTTACTTTGGCGGTTGTTATACCTAACACCCTTCAGACCTTTTTCCCAGAGATGGACGATGATCTTAATTTATGTTATTGAGTTTCTCAAATTCGGCGATGACTTTAAAATCTAATGTGTTGACATCTAACCCGTCAAACTTAAGCTCATCCCCCCATTCGCAATACTTGGTGACTCTTTGACGATCCCTATCTATATCATTATAGTGAAGAATGGAGAGGACGGCATACTTGAAACACTGGGACTGACACTCTACATTAATGACAGCCTTTTTGTCAGCCAGTGCTTTGGGGAGGGTGAAACAACCGCTCTTTTGCAAATTTTCTAAAAGATTTATTTTAATGCCTACTTTCCCTATCCCATGAAAGACCAGACCGCTATCTCTTTCATTAAATTTATTTAAGTTGCTGACGAGATAGGTCGCATGTTTCTCTATCCACTCGTTTACATCACCTATGAGATCAGCAGCACAGGAGGCTATTCTAATGGTGACAGTGGACTCTACTTCTCCCGTGCTACTGTCTACTTTATTGAAACGAGCAGTGAGATAGAACATGCCTTTGAGTAAAAATCTATCTAAGCTCGCCAACATTTGATGAATGAAGCCTATATTATTCATCAAGAAAGGATGAATATCTTGCACAGCTTCAGAGCTTTCTAACTCATAGTCGCGAACCAGCCTCTCAAGGGAAAACTTGCTCAGCCTTGGAGTGACGTTGTTGTCAGTGTAAAGGTCAGTGGGATAAGTGTGACAGAGTGTGTGCGAAGAAAGAACAAACTCTGTAGGAAAGGTCTTCGGACACGAAGAACAGGAAAAGCCGACGTGCGATGAAGGATGCTTCCTACCTGTTGTTGTCGGTGGTTGCCTCACACTGCCACAGGAACCGCCTTCGATGTGAACTCGCAAGTTGGTGTTGTTGTAGAACGTGCGTCCACAATCTTCACACTTGGGTCGTTGAGGGATCGGTCGGCGTGCCTTCTCCAGATCTCCTTTCACTTTTGGACAGCGAGAATGCCGGTGTCGTCGAAGGCAGAATGGCCTCGCGAAGACCTGTCCACAGTCTGTACAACTGAGCTGTCGAGTCATAGGTCCTTCTCTCTCCCTGACACCTTCCTCCTCGATTGCGATCTCTTCTCCCACTATCTCTAACTCCTGTTCCTCCAGCAATCTCTCCACCGACTGAACGGAGAGGAGAGGGAGTTCGGCCGCTGCAGGTGGTGGTGGCGATGCTGGGATGACGATGGGGCGGGAGGGGACGTCGCCATTCAGGAGGTAGGCAGCCAGATCTGTTGAGAAAAAGAGAAAAGAGATTAGTAACATGATCATAATTTCAAGTTTGAAGTCTTATCCCCCTTTTCCCAATCAGTGATACCTACCATCTAAGGACTGTAACTCCGGCAGCAAGGATGGACGCGGAGGAGGTAGGAGAGGGACGCGAGCCGAGGGTGGAAGAATCCTGGGCTTCGGTGTCGGAGGGACGTGGTGACGAGGAGCAGGGACTGGCGCAGGGAGCGGAGCAGGCGGTGGAGGTGGGGCGATGACAATGCCCGAGAAAGGGGTCGCACCTTGAGCGGAAGTAGATGGGCGGGAAGGTAGGGCCGGAAATTCCTCGCGGTATTTCCGCCTCGCGGCATCTTCCCACTTCTTCATCCTCCCCATATCTGTAGAGAGGAAAGAGAGATTAGATAATGAGACAAGGATGATGCAGAGGATCTGAAACAGTCTAAACATGAGATGTTAAAGATACTTACACTTGCCAAGCCGCTCATAGGCTTCCCCGATTGTTCCTTGGGGGACGGGTTCCCCATTACGAATACATCCATGCACTGAAAAAGAATGGCAGCAAAGATAGGCAGAGGTAAATTTGGATTTGGTTTGAACATGAACAAAATAAGGGAAGGGCTCTTGATTTTAATGAGGATGTCCCCCCTAATGATGTTAGTAATAGAGTGATACTTGTTACAAATACTTACATTGCTCGATGGTGGCCTTTTCCATCTCGACAGCAATGCGGAAATTCTCAATTTTTGTAAATTCCATGGCAGATAATCGATTGCAGATGATCAATAAGTAAGACTTCAATCACTGAAGAGGAAAGATGAAAATCGTTTCATTTGCCTAGTCAACGTTTGGGAACAATCATTGAAGTGACGTCTAATGAATTACATTTCACTCTACTCCGTATCATAAAGACTAACCTTTGTCGAATGGCTGAAGTACTCTGACCTGGCGAGAGAAAGCGTCACGTTGAGTATGAAGTCGAACGCCCAACATGAGCAACGGCTCAGAGGTTTCGGTCTAACAAACGACGAACAACCTGTGCAACACAATCCCTCTACGGCAGTACCCGCCGTCCCGAAGGAACGCTCGAGCAAAGGAGGTATTACAGAGATGATATGTTTTATGAGCAGAAGTGAATCTCTTGATAGCAAGAGACTATTCAACTTGATAGCAAGTGAAAACAACCTGATAGCAGGAGCTCACCGACACTCACTTTGTGAAAGATAAATGTGAAGAGCAGAGCTGGTGCACTGCCTTTTATAAGATTTTCCTAAGCGGTGAATAGATGAGACCTCTCGTCCAATCACAGACAAGCTAGAGTTCCCGATGTGTGCACACACATTTGTAACGCGTTCTTGAAATCGTCCTAGGCAAATATGATGTTTAGCAATAGACTCAATCATGGCACCTGAAGTCAATGCATTGAAACATGATGATTGCACGATTCGTTTTCATCAAGAGTGCTTCGGAGGCTTAATACAAGATTACATCCTTGAGTTTCAAAGGGAGGAGACAGAATTGGAAGCATGTATAGACTGCACACGAAAAATATTTACGGAATTGATATCTTATTTCAAAGACAGTCTCATCAAGGCTCACTTAATTGCACATGTCAATTACACTCATTTTCCACAAGGAGAAGCAGCGGAAAGTGTTGACTTTCAATTTCGTTCCTACGGACAAGAATATGTTACTGATGCTTCTGAGTTTTATACACGACATCTGCGGAAGATTATTTCTCGGATGGACAACTTTCATGGTTACGGCGATCATTTGCTTCTGAATAAAATAAACCATATTGTCATTGCTATTAGTAAAGTGGATTTCAATGATGTTAAATCAAAGCCCAAATAAAGTATTTTTTCATGACACTTGTGTTGTGCTAAACTTTCTAATGCTGCTGTGAGTCCGGTCAGTCATAAAACTTCGATGATCAAACTTTACTTTCACAAACGTGTGTCGCGGTAAAACTATTTGACTGCACTAACGCTTGCATTTCATGACATTTCTGTTTCGTAAAACTTCGATGATTAAACTTTACTTTCACAAACGTGTGTCGCGGTAAAACTATTTAACTGCACTAACGCTTGCATTTCATGACATTTCTGTTTCGTAAAACTTCGATGATTAAACTTTACTTTCACAAACGTGTGTCGCGGTAAAACTATTTGACTGCACTAACGCTTGCATTTCATGACATTTCTGCTTCGTAAAACTTCGATGATTAAACTTTACTTTCACAAACGTGCGTCGCGGTAAAACTATTTGACTGCACTAACGGTTGCATTTCATGACATTTGTGTTTCATAAAACGTCATGATCAAACTTTCTAACTATACATCTACCTGTGTTGCAGTAAAACTTTTGTACAACATGATAAAGTTTCTGACTACACTGACAAGAGCTTGTTCACTAGCGAAGAGAAGTCTGTGATGTGTTGCATGTGGTGCAAGGGTGGCCTCCCGTTTCATCCCTTCATCATTTCGTGTCCGTGATAGAGACAGTTCTTAAAAGAACTTATGGTTCATTCTCGCATGGTTGACCAACTATCGGGAGACAAGTGCAATGGAGATTTTATGAGGTAACCTGTGGCAGATAGCTAAATGTCGCCCTAGTGGTCAGAGTACAACGTTGAGACGAAAGGCAACCACTTGGAAACATGACGCAGAGAGGTTTCACAAGGATTACCGTTGCCCACGTCCCGTGCAGTACTCATCGCTACGGACTTCACCGCTGTCTCGAAAGAACGTCCACCAACAGGAAGTATGACACCGAAAATCTCCGTGACTTGCATCGTCAATGACTTGATAGCCAGACATGAAAACCGGTAGAGTTGGTAAGAGGAAACATTCCAAGTCGTTGCTTTTATCAGCTTGATAGCAAGCCGTGATTCACAAGCGTTTTGCAATGGAGATGTTTAGATGCCACCCATGACAAGATAGCTAAGACTCAACCGATTGGCGTTCAAAGTGCTACGTTGAGAACTGTGTCAAATGCCCAACATGAGTCGCCCCATGGTTTCGGTCTAAACTATGACACACTCCCTTGCCACACTTATCACTACGGCATCATCCGCCGTCCGAAGCAACACCCTGTCAGTGGAATATTACAACAAAACTCTCCGTGTCTTGCTGGCTTTCAGTGAAAATCCGCTTGTATAATGTAAAGACATGAGAAGACTGGCTCAGACATCATGACAAATCCTTTAGTTGACTTCAGCAGGGTCGAAAACACCAGAAAACCTCCAAAAATAGTGAATTTAAATTTTCAACTTTTTAGCACTACTTATGAAATTTTATAAGTAGTCTGTCCATATAGGTCTGATCAATAGCGATCGAACCTTTTTTGAATCAAGTCAAACGGACTTGTAGAAGCAAAGTTGCAAGCCTTTAAAATTTTGGAGTCTTTTATGGCCTGGAGACAAAGGCCATCTCCTGGCGAACCTCGAAGTCTGACGCCTTAGTTGATATCAGCAATGAAATTTTCTAAGTCGGTTTCTTGCAGAAACCCGGTTTTTCAGATTTCCAATGCTATCATCAGAGCTCCGGAGTTCACCTACCCCAACCCAGTCGGGAGGAGAACTGATTTCCACAAGCAGAGTTTCCACTTATATAGTTTGTGGCGATCAACTGATGACGTAATATCCATCATCCAAAAACTTTAAACCTGTCTATCTCCGGTTCCCTCGACTCTCTACGATGACCAGAAGCCGAGCTGAAAAAACTCTGTCGTTTTTTCAAAAAGTTCCAAAATCTTGGAAAATGCGTAAAAACTCGATTTTTAACAGGCTCTCATTTAGAAACGAAACCTTCCACAGATCTGAAAAGATATGATCCTAGAGAACAAAGTGCGCTCTTGCCCCTAAAGCAAACCCGACCTCTTCATTCACTTCCAATCCTCCGCTATTTACCGCCAAAGGTGGCAACAATTTAACATTTTCGCGAAAAAATCTCATGTGGAGACCCAGTGTGAAGAAAATTTTCAAGTTTTTCTCTCCGATTGACTTGAAACTCACCCTCTAGATGCAGAATAGCACGCTGATTCCAAATCTGGTCTCTGTTTTCCCGTCCGAGGCTTGGTTCACCCGCTAGAGCGATTTTCGTAAAAATTCTAACTCTGTCGTTTTTTCGCCAATGTCCAAAATTTTCAATGACGTCTCTCATCTAAACGAAGGCAGATAGGAACAAGTCGTGTCTTCCACTGAATTTGTCTCACTCTCAGCTTTCAAATGAGCTATCACACGACTTTCTAAGATCTGCAACACCAAAGTTGGAAGTCTGACAGGAGGGGGGGGGACGTCCTCAAAACTTTTAATCTCCGAGTCATCTGGAAAGAAGTTCCTAGACCCGAAATTGACCAGAAATTCATTCCGAATTTGAACTCCGTTTTCCCATCCGAGCACTCCTTCATGTCGAAAAATGGACTTTCTCATCCCAAAACATCCAAAACCTGACTTTTCCAACTCTGACGTTTTCCTACAATTTTTCTCTCTCAACCCAGGAAAATTGGACCAAACTGAGCTTTCCACTGCATTTTTCTCACTCTTAGCTTTCAAATGAGCTATCACAGGACTTTCTACGATATCTAACACCAAAGTTGGAAGTCTGACAGGAGGGGGGGACGTCCTCGAAATTTTTTCTCTCCGATGTCGCTGGAAACATCCTTCCTAACCCAAAATTTCACGTAGATTCCGAATCTGCCCTCTGTTTTCCCATCCGAGACCTCCTTCATGCCGAAAAACGAGTTTTCTCATCCCAAAACTACCAACACCGACCCTTTTCCAACTCTGACGTTCCACCCCTTCCCCCTCAGGAAAACTCCTCCCGCCTTCCTTCCCCACCCAAAATTTCAAGTAGATTCCAAATCTGACCTCCGTTTTCACATCCAAACCCTCCTTCATGACGATTTCCGACTTTTCTCATCCCAAAAACCACCAAACCCCACCTTTTCTCACTCTATCCTTCCCGCATTCTTACCCTTCTCCCTTCCTTCCCCTTGCTGGAAAACTCCTTCCTTCCTTCCATCCAGAGGGGGGACCGGTTCTTCTCCTCTCGGACCCATCCTTCCATCACATCCTTGGCTTTCTCCTTTACCTTCCTTCCAGAGGGGGGGCTGAGTCAGCATGATGACTCATCGATGACTCATCACTGCACCGCACTGCGCTTGTTTTTGGGACGGGCTTACTACTGAAGAGGTTCAAAACTTCAAGTTGATTAAATTTACAAAAAAAGTGCATCCATTCCACTGCTTACATCTGCAGTGCATCATGAAATTCACATGGGTCTCAAATATCATCAATAGTTTTATTGAATGGAGACCTGTAACTATGCATCAAAAATGATGTTGATGCGTACTCTACCCTCTTATTGTAATGTTTTATCTTTGATATTTGAACAACTCACATGCAGTTTTTGATAATGAGCTGTTGTATTCCTCATCCACATGCATATACACGTGCAGAATTCTCATGATAATTTAGAAGTTGCCCTTCAAACATTTTGGTTTTCATGAGAGTTTCTAAAAATGTTGCATTTAAGAGAATTTGGAATTTTTGAAACTACAGTTTGCAGTCAACTTGGCAAAGAAATCTTAGCAGTTGTAATTACTATTTTAGCTATAACTGCACGTTTTGAATATAGGCCTACTCACCGTTTATGGAGAACATTTGGATCTCATGTGTTGGCATTGACACTTCCAGACTTGTGTCAGTTAGGCCTACTTATGAATGTTGATTACAAGCCAACTTACAATTACTTGACCAAAGAAAAAGAAAAGACTATCACACAATTGGAAAATTATATACATAATCTAGCCTACATTCATGACAAGACACATCCAAGGTTCCAGTAGAATGGAATCAGCCGAGGAAACAAGCTCAGGAAAGGCTGTTCATCGATTAACCATCTATGCATACGATAAATCAGGTGATTGAAAAGTAAATAGAATATATGACTCCCTATTTACTCATGATCGATTACGAAAAAGCCTTAGATTCCATTAGCCACACAGTAATGCTCTCGGCTATCAGAAAACATGGAATACGCGGAAAGATTTGGAGAATCCTTGACCATATCTATTAAAATGCAGCAGCTTCAATTGAGTTAGAGAGGAGCCCCGAAATTCTTTATCCGGCGTGGTGTTCGTCAAGGGGACCCTTTATCTCCATTCCTCTTTACTGCTAATTTAGAGGAGATTTTTAGATGCAGCAACTTTCCATCCGAGGCAGGAATTAAAGTCGTTAGAGAGCGCTTTTTGAACTTACGGTTTGCAGACGATATTGCCATCTTTGCAAATGACGCAACATCTCTCCAAAAAATTTTGAACGAGTTAAACGAACAGGGAAGAAAGGTACGTTGGACTGAACATTAATATCGAATGATCCGGGCAGTTCTATCTCTTTCGGTGAACAAGAGATCGAGTCTGTCGATGACTTCGTTTACCTAGGTCAGCAGATCTCCATTCAATCCCACCAAGATCAAGCAATTCAGTACATATATCCGTGCTTGAAAATAAACTATCTGCATATGTGCGAGGATCATATACAGCAATTTCAACATGCTATGTTTTCATTTTCTCTTACATGCACACAGATGCATGTACATCACACAATCTGTTTCCTAATCAAGATGAGAAATTTAGCGTACATCACTTAGCAAGCATGATTATATTACTTATGGGCGTTAAGCATTCATTATCTTAATTTATATTACTCAATTTATTTTAAAACTCCAAGCCTCTGTTGCAGCGGCACGTTAGTAAGGATAAAAATTATGTCTGCGCACAATCATTCCATGCAAAATTTTCTTTACTGAAAACTAATAACTTCTAATTAACTTTCTAATTAATTTAACTGAAAGTGTAATCATATCTTGCATAAATGTTATTATAAATATGAAATCGCGCAACAAATGCAAAAAAAATTAGCTATACTGGAGCTTATTGCATTTTTTGAAAAACCCATAACTGTAATTGCTATTCCCATCCCATGGAAATTCCCATGGGATGGGAAATCCCGCTCCCACGGCAAGCCTGCTGTATATGCAACATAGCAAAATGTCACATACATTACATGCCGCCATTGAGTTTATCACTATAATTGAGTTACTCTGTTTGATGCTAACATCACTAAACAATTATGTGATGTACTGTAGACAAATAGAGGGATTTACTGTCACCACTTTTACAAAATATCTGATTGTCTCAGAGATGAAAGTCAGTACAACGTGCAGCATGTTCTGTGCGTTCAGAGGCTATTAGGAATTGTATTACACGACATGTATAAAAACTGTAACCATATAAAAATTTGTTTCTTTGTCGATCCACATGAAAATAGAGTTTGAAAATTGCCGGTAATTTACCGGATAATTACCGGTAATAAATTCAAAAATAGCGATCAATATGTTCACATTTTAATCAAATGCACATTTTGACTTAATCTGATTCTGATGACGGCTTGAATTTTATAAAGGGTTCAAAAGAAAAGATTCTTCGGGTACTTCCAAGCGATTAGTATTGCGTGTGCGACGAATGAAGATGTACAGCGCAACATTCACATCATACGACCGAAGAAAATCGATAAAGAAAATTATCACGTACGCACATGTTAAGGTTAAAAAATTCTACTGCTAACAAAGATTAAAAGTACCATGAAAATTAAGAAAATCTTGAGGCGGATGTGTAAAAGTTCATATGGTTGAGAAAGATTCTTGTCTGTTCATAGCTTGGTTACCAGCATCCTTGATGTATCTGCTTTCCAAGCTCCTTCTCTTCACATAACCTTTCAGATTTCGGTGCACGATCTCCCATTCAATATTCATTGAATGTCCTTTATGGTCAGAAACAAAGTGTTCCTTCACTGCAGAGGGATTACTCGACATTACGTGTTCCTTTATACGCGTCCCTACCAATCTTGATGTCTCACCGATATAGTATTTCGAGCACAACTTGCAGGTTATCTTGTATATCAGGTTTTTTTCAAAACAGCAATCTTTCTCCATTTTAGAAAAGTTACATGCACAGCAATCGGCAGAGCATTGAGGTCTTTCCTTAGGGGGTGGAATCTCCGTTTTAAGCTGCTTCCAGAGTCGTACCAAATGTTCATCAGGTCATGTACACCTGTTCTTTTCATCAAGCTGGATATCTTCCGTTTCAAGACTTCATCAATGAAGGGGATTTTCATGAAGATTTTCTTTTCTTTATCCTTCTTCGATTTAGGCTTGTCTCTAGATCTTAGCTTTCTGTATGTCTTAACATGTGCTTACGTGATAATTTTCTTTATCGATTTTCTTCGGTCGTATGATGTGAATGTTGCGCTGTACATCTTCATTCGTGCATGATTAAGCCTTTGGGGCGAAACGTCGCACACGCAATAATAATCGCTTGGAAGTACCCGACGAATATTTTTTTTGAACCCTTTATATTATGGAACCGGGTACGTGGAGGACTCGGCCTCAGGGCCATATCATTATTGAATTTTGCTCAACGTATGATTCTTTGTCATATGAATTGCGATTAAGAACTGAAAAATTGACATTTATGAGAAGTTTGTTAAACTTTCATGTAAGTAGACCTGATAATCAAGGCCCCATGCGTTTTCGAGAGGTTCTGGTGATCACGGCTTTTCCAGTGCCTCGCTTACGGCAAAATTTATATATAGAAATAAATAAATAAATAGAAAGATATATTTTCAGTTGAATAAAAATCATACAAATCAAGAAAAAAGTGAGGTCTGAATCTTGTCAGTGAGTAGTTCAAAAATTGGAAATCAGCAGTCAGCAAATTGTCTGTACGGCAAGGAGGACACATATACAATGAAGGAGTTGAGTCGTCGAGATGTGCTTGTGAATGATAGAATTGGCCGTCCACTTCGAGTGCTGATGAGCGGAACCAGGTCATGCAGGGGATGAGTTGGTGATGAGCACTTTTCAAACAGATTCAATGAAGCTCTGAGTCTCCTGACATCCAAGTTCTCCAGACAAGACGAATCGCACTCCATACCGCAGATAACTCTGTGTGCTCGACGCTGTAACTTACTGAGGTCACTAGACAGATATTTTGGCATGCAAACAAAGAGAGGAGAACAATATTCAAGTAAAGATCTCAACATGCAGTTATAAACAGTGATCAAATCAGACTTACACAAATAGCATTTCAGAGTTCTAATGCAGTGCAATCTTTTGACAAAAAGCTTAGAAATGTGGTCAAAATGTAGCTGCCAACGCAAATCATTCGACCAAATTACACCAAGCATGCGCTGCTCTTTGACAAGTTCACAATCTGGAACAATACAAGGTATACAATAATTTCTTTTGTTAAAATACATACACTTTGATTTCTGAGTGTTTACCTTCAGATTCATTGCATTTGCCCATGACATAAAATTGTTGTGTTCTTGCAATACATTGCCTTTGGTAGTGTCATTTTTGTAAATAGGCACACAGATAGTAACATCATCAACATACTGAACAATGGTGGTGGAAGGAAAAACTGGTCTAAGATCTCCGATGGCCAAATTGAACAGTTGCGGTCCTAACACGGAACCTTGTGACACACCAGACACTACACGCTGCGGTTCACTGATGACAGAGCGAACTCGAGCACTTTGGGTTCTCTCACACAAATATGAAATTACAAATTGAACAAAATCCAGAGGAAAATCACATTGCAAGAGACGTCTAATAATCAAATAGTGGCTTATCTTGTCAAATGCTTTCGCAAGATCATAAATCAACAATTGAACGCCTAACACAGAGTCAAGATCTAACAGCTTTGTCACCTGATCATGAAGACAAATCAAGGCCGTGGTGGTAGATGCTTACCTCCTAGCTCCATGCTGCGAGGGACCGGCTGCATTTTCAAGCCTGTCACGAAACGAGTTAACAACAAAGCGTTCAAAAATTACACCAGGTACTGGTAGCAGCGAAATAGGTCGCAAGTCACAGATGGTTGGAAAGGCTTTTTTGGAACGGGGGATATGTGGGCATGCTTCCATGCACGTGGAAAATAGCTCTTTCGGATGCATTCATTGAAAATGTGAGTCAAAGGAGGTGCCAGCTCGAGAAATGCATTCTTATAGAGAGTAGTTGGAATGAGGTCAGATCCAATGGCCTTACCAGGGTTTAGCCTAGACAATTCTGTTTCAACTTCTTCCACGGTTACGTCAAAGTTCCATTGATCACGAAAATTTTCAGAATCAATGCTGGGCATGGAAAACTCTTCTTCTTGGAAGCTAGCACATAGTTGCAAACTGATGGCATTTGCAGCATCATCAATGGTCTCATAGTTCACAAGTAAGCTTTGCAGAGGATCACTTGACATCCTTCCAATTACTGCATTCGTCACTTTCCATAATTCCTTGGGAGAGTTCTTGGATCTCTTGCCCCACTTTAACTTGGCTTTTTTGATCTCCTCTCTTACTGTGTTCCGAAGATTCACATACTGAACCATATCACCAGATCTGAAAGCAGTCCAACGCTTGTTGATCAATTCCTTTATGTGAGTGGTCATCCAAGGCTTGTCATTAACCGATGATTGAACCATCTTGAATGGGATGTTCTCTGATACACACAGATTAATGATATCACAAAAAATCTGACATTTTTCATCAATGCTGTAGGACATGTGATAAAATTCACTCCAGTTGACACTTTGCAATGCAGACACAAATGACATGATATTACGTGGGCTCAAATCCAAAATTTTCTTTGATGAAATGACTGGGACACAATGACATGCAAGCTTATGCACAGCTTCACAAAGTACTGAAAAATGATCAGGAGAGCTAATTGGGGACACAACTTCGCACTTATACAATGAGGCGATGTTCTGATCAACTAGAACACCATCCAGAATGTTCCTCCCGCGGGTTGGTAACTTAACGAGTTGTGATAAACCAAGACTACAACAAATACGGTTGACATTGAGTTTATTAAAATCACCAGCAAGGATGACATGAGGACCATACATAGCCTTTCACAAGAAAATCGTCAGCTGCATCAACAATAAAAGTATGCAATTTGCTCATCTCATCCGCTTTGATGGCTGGTGGGATATATATACAGCTCAAAAGTATTCCATGTGAAGGAAGGAAGAGCCACACAGATTCAAAATTCAAACTATGTCGCGAAGCTTGTAAGTTGACAACCTTTATTCTGTCATTTAGGTAAATGCAAACACCTCCACCAACGCGATTTGAACGATCGGCTCTAAAAAGAGAAAAAGACGATATGTTGACAAGACTATCCGGAATAGAGCTGTTCAACCAAGTTTCCGTTATGCACATTATTGACGAGTGTGTTTTCATGGCAGCACAGTACAGATCGTCCATCTTCTTGAATAATGATCGCACGTTGGATAGGAATATTGAGGGAGGATTGCATGGATGAGACTTCGGACAACTTGCACTCTTTCTGGATAAAAATTCTAGTGAAAATTTTGCAATGACTCTCTCAGCACAATGCGGTTCCGATGTACAACGACATTTTCTCCGTTGCCTCGACGCACACGCAAATTATCATCTAGCTGTTTCCTTGTCAGTTGCTCAGCTGGTGTCTAGTCACTTTTCACAAACACCCTTGAGAGAGATGGCACTTTTCTCAGTTTAGCTGCATTTCGAAGTACCTTGAATTTTTGTCCAACGTCCTTCAGCCTCAAACGGATAGGTCGCGACTTAGTCTTGTAGCTAGGTTTTCCCAGGCGTCTGTGATCAATGATGTCTACATCATTGTCAACCTCTATGGAGCTAATGATTTCCTTTATTTTCTCTGCATCGAAGTCATTTCTTACTACAGGACTGCCATTTTCAAGTTCCTTCAAGCCAAATATGACAATGTTCGTTTCCCTTTGTTTTCCTTGGCGGATTTCTTTGATTATTGCTTCCATCACAGCAGGCTCATTTGAATTCGCTATATGAGTCTGGAAAAATAGATTCTGCTCTTCTAATTCTTCCACACGTGCCCTCAATGACCCAATTGTGTCTTTGAGGTCATTGATTTCCACCTTTAGCCTATCTACTACTTCCTCCTTCGATTCTTGGATTAGCAGCTTCAGTTCATTGAACATACTGTTGGTCAGAGACGAAGAGCGAGTTTCTCTAGACATTGCTGTAACAATATAATCACAGGAGAAAGGGGAAAAAAGGACAAGTGATTTTCGTGAAAAAAATGTGATGGTTGGTGAAATTGAACCAAGTACCTTGAGCAATGAAAGTTGTCACTTTACAGATGGACTACCAACACAAATGACAAGTCGCGCAAAATGATGTAGTGCACAATCAATTACTTGACGGAAAATTGGCGTGACAGTCTGTCAAACAAAAGACTAAAACCTCTTGAATAAGCAATGTACAACACCAGTCGGCTATACACGTTGTGTATGCGGACTATAGAAAATGAAAACACTGCAGCAAATCCGAGATAGATAAGATAGCTATGATCGATTCAGCAGACAGGCAACTGGAAACTGATGACCATTCACATTAATTCTTCATGGCAAGAAAAAACACAAAAAACCATGTGACCAGATGATACAGTGAACTCAGGAACCAGATATTAGTAATGAGGATGACAGGACAAAAACTCTGATATCAAAATTATAGCAAAAGACCACAAAATGGCTGCACTGCTGGAGCAAATAATGCACAGACGCGAGAGAACCAACAGAACACACCCGTCCGCTACCGAGTTGCCGGTAGATTAGATATAGGTGTGTTGTATTTCAACAATGCTTAATAACGAGGTAGAACACGATACGCTTCTGATACTTTCGTTTATTTGTAATTACTTGTATATAAACACAGACTCTACTAAAATGGCAATTATTGATAAGAATAAACAACGAAACACCACATTCTCCCCCTGGTGAATTACAATCACATGACATATATATTTCAAATAGAATCACACACGGTATTTCGCAGGATCAGTTCGCTTAGGTCGAAGATTAAAATCACGTTGAGTTCTTGAGTGATGGTCATTGTTCCGTAATAAATCATTGGATACACTGCGGCGGACTTCACTATTACAATTTAAAGAAACACTCTCGGATATGCTGGGTTTCGACAATTCCCATAACCGATCAAAATCAGTGTTCAGTGCATTACTCCACTTCATGCGTTTCATAAATCTCTGATTCACCACAGTCAATCTCAAACCTTTCTCATTCAGTCTGTTGAGAACAGCATAAAGCCTCTTTTTGTGGTCTTCCTCAGTCTCAGCAAAAATCAAGATATCATCAAAATATACAATCACACCTTGAAGATCTTGCACCAAGTGCTGTATAACTTTCTGAAAAATTTCTGGACCAGTGGAAATTCCGAACGGAAGACGAGTATATTGAAAACTTCCAACTGGAGTACTAAAAACCAAGAACTTTTGAGAACTCTTACTAACAGAAATTTGATGATAGCCACTTCTAGCATCTAAACAAGAGAAAAATTTTGCACCATTCAACTGCATCAGTATCTCTTCAAGAGTAGGTATCTGAAAATACTTTCGCTCAATCACACTGTTTACGTATCTGAAATCAGTACAAATTCGAATCTCACTATTCTTTTTCAAAACAGGTACAATCGGCGAACTCCATTGTGAAGTTTCCGCAGGAATAATAATGCCATCACTCATCATTCTATCAAGTTCTTTTTTAATGCCTTCAATCATAGCAGGAGGGACACGTCTCGGAGGAATATGTCTCGGTTTAGCATCACTCTTCACAGTCAACTCATAATCAACACCGATCACATTTCCGACACCAGAGAACAAATTAGAAAATTCAGAAAAAATATCACTTTCACATGACAACGCATTTGCATGTACATCAATGTTATTTATCCCAGGTCTCAAAATACCCAAAGAGAAGCATGTTTCACGTGACAAAAGAGGAATTTCATCAGCACTTACTACGTAAAACAACGGTTTACAGGTCTTCTGACCATAAGACACAGATAAAAAACATGTACCAATCACAATTAATGAAAATCCACCGTATGCACTCAACTTGACACTTGTAGGAAGCACTTCAGCATCAGGCGGTAAGTACTGTTCAGGAATTACGCACACCTTCGCTCCTGTGTCAGCAAGACACATTGTAGATTTACCATTGAGAGCAACACTCACGCAATCCTTCTCATCGACGTCAACGGAATACACATGATGCACCACTGGGGTGGGAGCTGGATCACTTCTTTCGACGGTAACTTCTCGAACAACTCCACCAGACTCACTCGACTCCTTCTTTGAACACATCCGAGCAAAATGACCACGCACATGACAAAAACTGCAGATCTTGCTTCTGGCCGGACACTTGGGGTCATTCGCAATGTGGGAGGGGTCACCACATCTGTAGCACCTTCCTTTCTCACTCGTAGATGTCACGTTGTTACCAGTTTTCGATGCGGTAGACGTACCAGTAGGCCTATAACCTTTCCAAGTCGGTTTGCTACTCTGACGATTGAATTGCTGGGAAGGTTTAACACGGTTTAGATCCGAAGATGACTGAACTTTAGCACGGTCGCACATCGCACGCTCAACCGTTTCGGCTCGACATACAGCAGCATCAAAAGTTAGTGTAGAAGCGTCCTCAGTCAGCAACTTCTCACCAAGAGCATCGTTGTAGACTCCAATAGTGAAAATATCGCGCAGCATCTCCTGTTCGTCCTTGAAACCACAATGCTTCACTAGACGACGAAGTCGACATGCAAAGTCAGTTACTGATTCTTGAGAACCCTGACGCGCCTCAAAAAATTGTTTTCGCCACAACAAAATGGACGTTTTACCGGAGAAATATTCCAGCAGGCGATCTTTCGCATCGTCGTACTTAGATTTAGGATCCTTTAGTCCATCGTATATGGATAGTCCATCTCTACCAAGGCAATTCAGCAGTAAAGGCAATTTTGTAGCATCTTTTGCCTCAACAATTTCGACGTAATTTTCGAACAGTCGGACAAAGTAAGTAAAGTCACCAGACTTTGGATTTGCAGGCAGAATGGGAGCACAAATAGTAGAAGCCATTAGTCCGTAATTTTCGTAATCAAATCACTCGTAGTTAGCTCGTAGGTTCATATCGTCGCCATATGTTGTATTTCAACAATGCTTAATAACGAGGTAGAACACGATACGCTTCTGATACTTTCGTTTATTTGTAATTACTTGTATATAAACACAGACTCTACTAAAATGGCAATTATTGATAAGAATAAACAACGAAACACCACAAGGTGATTCTTGGCGTCTGTGGAATCTTATTCTATCGGTTTCGCATCATATTTCAAGTTATCTTGGTTGGTATACTCAATTTTGTTCTCATATCTATTGAGTGGTGCTCGCTTGTGCTGTTTTGCATTGCGAGTTTGCGACAGCGCCTTGGATTTACCCAGTGTCCCTGCAGTATTGTGTTCTAAATATACAGATTGTTTCATAAAAAATGGATCACCCTTAAACATCGCCTTAACTTCAACTTTGTCTAACTCCTCCAAACTTGAACGAATTTCCCTGAAATTTGGAAGATATGTCAGTTGTGCTTACTAATATCATTGTTGGAAATTTCAAGCATGAATATTGAGTTGTTTTCCTGTTATAGATAAAAAAGTAGTAGATAATTTGATCTTCATTTAGCAATGTTACACAAAATCATACCTCACTCTTATAAAATTACATTTGTTTCCTTTGTCATGTAATATGTTGTTCTACAAGCCAAAAGCTATCAAGCAAAACAAAAATAAAGAAAATCGGTCAATCCGAGCCAGTATAGCACCATTATTTATCAACAATAATGTAACTGCTACATGTGATTAACTGGACATCATGTTCCATAGCTTCCTGACTTCGTTGCGGTGGTGTTGGCAGCACTCCTGATTGCTTTCAGCTAGAAATCTATCTCTTACCGGTTGAAAACAATACAAAGCACAAATGAACAATAACGAGATCGCATTCACAAAAGGCAAAGTGTCAGCCTTGCTAGAACTAGGGTTTTCTTTGCGAGCTACAAGCAAGCGACTAAATGTCTCTTACACAAATGTGCATCGATGGCATAATGATGATTTTCGACTCTGTCGTAAAGAGGGCTCTGGCCGTCCACGCAAAACATCCAAACGTAGAGACCGCCTAATTTTGAGATTTGTTAAAGTTGATCCAAGTCTCTCGTTAACTGAGATGGCTGCACCAGACTCGTCTATTTCTAAGTCCACTATTCGCAGAAGACTTATTGAGTCGAATTTCAAGAGCTGTAAGAGGCCCTCTCAGATCGAATTATCAGATCAGCATACAAAAAGACGTCTCAGATGGGCAATGAGTCATTGTCACCGGCGAAATCAATGGGATCGGGTTGTCTGGTCTGATGAGAGTAGTAAGTAAGACTCCACCACTGGACCGCGCAAGATGGCCGCCGTCGCTGACGTCCCTCCCCCTCCTGTCAGTCGAGTCGGTCGTGGTGAGTCGCCGTGTTGCTTCGTGTCTGACGTCCCCCCCCCTCTGGCCGGCCGACGTAGCGCGAGGTGGTGTGTGCTGCGCTCTCCAGGTTGGCGTGGTGTGCCGGCCAGGTTGGGAGGGTGGAATGTCGTAGCTCACCTGAAAAAATCCTAAGTGTCAGAGTGACTTTG
This sequence comes from Prostheceraeus crozeri, assembly GCA_907163375.1. Taxonomy (NCBI): domain Eukaryota; kingdom Metazoa; phylum Platyhelminthes; order Polycladida; family Euryleptidae; genus Prostheceraeus; species Prostheceraeus crozeri. Next base: position 762,372 of record CAJQUW010005981.1, on the reverse strand, counting down.
TATGGACAAAATTTTGAAAATTTTCCAAAGTGTGTCATTTCGACCTGGGACCTTTACCAAAACATTTTTCATCAAATTTCACCGACCCCCCCCCGACAGCGATCTTCTAACTTTGGTTCTAGTGGACGGATTTTGTCTTAAGGCTACTCGTTTGAAAGAGGAGAAAAAACTGCTTGATGACATTTTTTGTTGCGAGTCAATCGGACCAGCCGTTCAAAAGTTAGAGCTGTTACAAGATTTTAGGTCGGAGCTCACCTGAAAAAATCCTAAGTGTCAGAGTGACTTTGCATGGACAAAATTTTGAAAATTTTCCAAAGTGTGGCATTTCGACCTGGGACCCTGACCAAAGTTTGTTTCATCAAATTTCTCCGAACGAGGGGGGGAGTCAGTGAAATTTGATGAAAAATGTTTTGGTAAAGGTCCCATGTCGAAATTCGGAAGTTTTAAATTTTTCAAAATTTTCAACACACTGGAGCTCCCACACTTAGGAATTTTTTCACTTGTGGCATGCTACATGGACATGTGCTGGCACACCGACTTCCCGTGGTCATATGAGAATGGTTCAGGTGTCATATGATAGAGAATGATGAGACGAATCGTTTGCAACAAACCGCATGTCGCTACAATGAATACTTTCGAAGATAGAGGCATTTTAAGGTTTCTTCCGAGCATATATAAACCCCCGACAACGTAAGTCTCATCACTTCATCGAAAGACGAGGTAAGCGACGGTCGTCGCTCTGAGCTCCCGATATCGGGTGTTTCAAAGGACTCTATCTTTTGAAGTAGGCAAGCTATCTTCTTACTTCAAAGTTTGTGTGATTGAGTTTGATAGTGTCTTTACCACTGATAAAATTTTTTAAAAGTAGTATGAGTAGTAAAATGCGGAATTTTTTAAAAATTCTTAATTTTCAGTTTTTTCAAAGTTTTAACATATAGACTAAGATTTTCAAGTATGCTGAGTTCAAATCTGCTATCAGATTTGAAATTTAACTAAGTCTAAGGCAGCTTTGAGGGGTTATATCCCAGCTACTGATCACTACCTTTGACTCGGCGTTGCTGTTACCACTTCGGGGCAGTGACAATGATGTCTTCAGCTGTAAATAGTGGGTATCGGGGAAGATCTCTCACTTCCCTAGTGATCAGTACAAGGCCTTCGGGCTGTCGACGGGATCGAGTGCCACTCACTACACTCAAATCTATCATTCCTCACTAAGTGTAATGCTTTAGGAATATGACTGTACTACATGATTCCAAACTTATACAAATTTCATTATCTTACAGTTAACGATAAAATCTCAGTAATGGCAAATGACAAGAACCGAAAATTCCACATCAAAATGTGTGTGTGCGGTCGAGTAAATCGCAGTGCGGACGCCAAGGCGCATGTGAAGAAGGCGGGCACTGACCACATGATTATCCTAAATAGGGTTGCGTGTGTAAAGTGTAGAGTGTTGAAGGGTGATGAGGATGAGGCGTGTTTTTACAGAGTGCATGTAGATTGCAGTGGAGGTTTGGTGAATGACCTGAGATTCACGCAGTTGATTGTTGATGAGAGGGAGCGAATGTTGGCGATAGAGCGAGACGGCAAGGTGGAGAATGTTGTTGAGAATGTTGTTGTGAATGATGAGTTGGCGAAAGCAGTTGCGTCGTTGGAGGCTGAGATTGAGCGAAAGAGAGTGCTTGAGAGTGATGATGAGGATGATGTGGATTTAGATAGGGAGCGTGTGAGGAAGCGTGTGAGGAAGTTGAGCTCTTCTTCCTCGGAGGTCTCCAACATAGTTGTTGAGGACCCCCGCAGAGCTCAACTTCCCCAAAAGTGAAGAGTGGTGGGATTCGTGTGCAGTCGGCGAGGTGGTTGAATGATGAAGAGAAGAAGCATGTGTCGCAGCAGATGGCGCATGATTTGTTGGTAAATAAGTATGAGAGTTTGAAGAACGTGAAGGATGAAGTCGTGAATGAGTTAGATACGTTGAAAAAGAAGGAACTGAAGTCGAAGGAGATAGCGGATGAGAATATTCGAATGAGGCGTAGTGTGACTGATTTGAAGAATAAGACGCGAGAGTTGGAAGAGAAGAATGATGACTGTGAGAAGAGGGCGAGTGCTGCAGAGAAAAGAATGAGAGATGCAGAAGCGAAGTTTGAGGAGATGATGAAGGAGATGAGTGTGTTGAGAGCGAGGAATGTTGAGTTGGAGAGGAATGTGGCTCGGCGGGGTGATGAGAGACAGGCGTATGAGAAGTTGGAGCGCATGAGGGATGAGTGGAATCGTGTGAATGAAGATAGGTTGTTTGAGTTTCACATCCGTATTCGGGATAATCATTTGGACGGTGAAGTCCTCGTCAACCGTAGTCTCGACGAGTCCATCATTTGTTACAATGGCCATCCGACCAAGAAATGTCTGCATGCCACACTGAGAATGCGCGGACATTTGCATAAATTTTCTGTTAGGAAGCGCGCGAGACTACCCAAGGATGGCTAACTTGGTAAGTGAAAAGCAAATAAGATAGTATATCCTATTCTAATACATATCATTTTCATTGCAGATCTTTTACCCGCCTTCACCGCCCCATCACGTTACTCCCGAGAACGAACCATCGGCTCTCTTAAGGGCCACCTAGGGGCAAGACATGATAGAACCTCCACGCGGTTTGCCCTGGGCAGTCTTCGAACTGGCGAATACTATCATTAAGTTGAATCTGCTATCAGTCAGCTTGAACGTTAAGAAGATTAAGAAGGCGGGACGTTCAACTTGAACGTTAAGAACGCCATTAAGAAGCTCAAGGATGAAATGAGCCGTTATAAAAACGAATGCTCCGCATTAAGGGATGAGAATTTTGAACTCAAAAAGCAGGTGGCGGAAATTAGGAGTCTTAAGGCTCAAGTATTGAAGTTGGAAGGTTTCCAAAAGAGAGCTCTAGCGTGTGAGAGTCGCGTAGAGGATCAGGCCACATGCATTAAAAACATGAAGGCGAAGGAGGCGACGCTCAAACTCCAACATGAGCAGGAGAAGATGGCTTTTCTTGAGGCGAAGAATAACGCTGTCAAGGAGAGAAGAACAACGCTCCACCTCCCCGTAGTCGGTAGCAAAATTATCGACGATGTAATAATGGAGACGGAGGATTTGGATAAAACGAGCGAGTGCTATGAAGGAGCAACGCCAGATATTCGCTGTCTCCACATAAGCATCAAACACAATGGTGACATTAAGGAAATTCGCCATCGTAAGCGAAAGTTGCCGGCCAAGTACCTGCCTCAGTCACCACCATCGAAGGTTCAACGAACCGGTTGAATTGATTTATGGTAAGTTAATATCATCTCCATCACTTGAATATAATTTCATCTATTTTTCTTTCTATTTTTTCAGATACGACGAGAACGAACCAACGGCTCTCTTAAGGGCCACCATGGGGCAAGACATGATAGAACCTCCACGCGGTTTGCCCTGGGTAGTCTTCGGACTGGCGAATACTATCATTAAGTTGAATCTGCTATCAGTCAACTTGAACGTTGCAAATGAAGTTCGGTGTAATACTTACTTTCGACGGGCGTTCCTGTAAAGGGCGGCGGTGAAACCCGTAGCTATGTATACCGCAAGGGACATTCGGCAATGGTCAATCTTGTTAAACCTCTCTGCGTCATGTTTGCAAGTGATTGCCTCTGTCTCAACGTAGTATGCATTCGCGCCAGGGCGACATTTAGCCAACTGTCGAAGGTTGCCTAAAACTTTCCATTCCATACGTTATGAGAACCATGAGTTCTACCTGTCTCTATCAATGAGACGAATTGATGAATGGAATGAAATGGGAGGACACTCACGCGCCACACTAACACACGTCTCTCTTCCGTAGTCTAACAAGCTCTTTACACATGGATCGCAGTCGATTGCTATCCCTGTATCAGAAGTGTAAGCTATCTTAATTTTATTTGACACTATTTCAACTACCATCATCGCCCATATGAAATGTTATAAGATTTACAAGTTAGACTAAGCGTGCTACTATTTCCAAATGAAAAAGTATACATGGTTAAATCATCCACTGAAGCCCCATTCAAGTAAGTCAGTATGAAAGCAAAGATAATACGAATTAAAAATTTATTATGGCATGTATTTCAAAAGGTCTTCATCGTCAATATCGTCCCAGAGTCTGACTTCACATAGATCACAAAAACAGTTCATAGTTCGTGGCTGGGAGTTAGGGGTGTACCACTCCCATAATTGGTGGAGGAATTTGGTGCTGGTGATCTCCATCACATCATCAGTATCGTACTGCAGATACTTCCACCTCACGCCTGTTAAGTCGGGACACTCCTTCTCACATACACTCTCTTCGTCGTCCGCTGGTAATGACAACTTTCTGATATTGTCCAGTCGGTATATTTTCTCCACCTTCCCCTTCGTTGAAGCGTTTGGTGCAACGAGCGCCTTTGGTGTTGAGCATGGAGAAGAGAATTTTGTGTTCGGCGTTGTCGGAGGGCTTGTCATGTTGACTGTGAATAATAACTTTGAAATGTTTTCTAATTCTTAAGTATAAACAAGCAACCAATCAGAATGAACAGCCAATGAATGATGAATATGAAAGTATATATGTAAAGTGACATTCGTGTCATTTCACTCTGTCTTTGAGGCGTACAAGTGACCTGCTCTCTCGTGAATTCCAAATTTGAGTGAAGTCTCTATCTTGTTGAAGTATCAACCTTAAACTTGATTTCGTTGAAATGGTAAGTTGAAAATTTCTTCACTCATCTCCCTCAAACGTGTGGCTAATAGCATCTTCCTCAATTTCAGGCATCAACTTCATCACCAAGGCCCTCTCTTCTCGAGGAAAGTTTAGAGTTCTTGAGTCAAGGTAGGTTGTAACAATACACTGAGACTTGAACAGAGATGATAGAATGATTTCTCTTTCAGGTGATGTGAGTTCCAGCTCAGGACTCTCGCGACAAGGCAACGAGTGGGAATGTGCCGACTGCGGACATATGTTTACAAGGAAGCACAGTCTCCTTCGACACATCAAACAACGTGTATGTCAACGCAAAGCGGCGTCAATCTCCGGAGGTGAAGTTGATTCTGACGATGACATCTCCTTTCCTTGCGATTTGTGCCCTCTTTCTTTTGATAGCCCCTTTCAGCGATCTTCGCACAGACTTCAACACACGCATGCAAATGATCACTACACCAACGGTACCTCTACCATCTCCCTCATTAATGTTTCACATAATAATTTAGTACGCGACTACTGCATGGAGTCCAATACTCGAATAGTAGATTTTCCTGAGTGGCTCCTTCAAAATTCTAACATTATCGAAGCACTCTTCAACAATTTAGACAATTTTAGAATGAAGGCGCTCATCTACCTCAAACTAAAATATATTAAAATAGATTTTCAAACGGGTCAAGTGACGCAGAGAATACAGTTTCATGTTCCTTCCTCTTCCGCAACCGAAGTTGTAGACTGCGAGTCTTGGCTAAATTTTCACATTCAATGTTTAAAATCAAATGTAGATAAATTCAATCAACGCGACAGCGCTCTCATTTTTGATGGTGTGGACTCAGCCATATTCAAAATTTCCCTATTAGAAAGTCATGCAGCTCGAGGCACATTTAAACTACCAAAAACGTTGTATAATAAGAAAGCTGTCATCAATGTCGATTGTAAATCGCAGTGTTTCAAATACGCAGTCTAATCCATCCTTCACTATAGTGATATCAACGCGCATCGAGATTGCACCTATAGCTATAGACAGTGGGAGGATGAACTAGACTTTGAAGGTTGTGATAGTAACAACATGAAAATCAAAGATGTAGAAACGTTCGAAAAACATAATCAGATTAAAATTGTCGTTCACGTGTGGGAGAAGGGGTTGAAGGGTGCCCGCTATAATTCACGTTCAACTTGTTATGAACGTGTAGTCAACCTGTTCTTAGTAAAACAAGATGATAGCGAGGAATGGCACTACTGTGGTATTCCCAAAATCTCTCGCTTGTACACACACTTGGGGCACTCTAAAAGAGGTGAACATTTTGTATACAACCGCTGCATCCGCTCCTTTTGGAGTAAAGATAAATTTGAAACTCACAATGAATGGTGCAAGCGAGGTAAATTACAAATGGAACGCATGCCCAAAGATAAAATATTTTCACATAGGGATAATGGTGACGAATTAAGTCCCCTGCGTGTCATTTACGCAGACATAGAATGCTACATTGATGATATCATCCACAAGCCAGCAGCCATATCCTGCTATGAAGTATGGCATGACCACTTTAGAAATAGGCAAAACAAAATGCATACTTGGCAAGGTGAAGATTGTATTTCAAAATTTCTAGAATTTCTCGATAAAGCTGCTAAATTTCAACAATAATATGATTCCCAATTGCAGCGTAAGTCACTACATGTCAAATGAAGACAAACAGAAATTTGAAAGTTGCACATCGTGCCCTAAATGTCATAAAACGTTTGATGACGATAAAATTAAGAAAGTGCGTGATCATGATCACATCACTGGTAAATTTAGAAACGCACTCTGCTCCAAATGTAACTTTTCACTTAGGTTGAGACGTCGTGTACTACCCGTCATTTTTCATAACTTTAAGGGCTATGACAGTCATATGCTCATAAAAGGAGGGTTGAGCCAGATGAAATCGTGGCAGTTTAATGTAATAGCGCAAACGAGAGAAAAATTCATGGCAATGACAGCAAAAGTAGCAGTAGATAAAACTAAAGAAAATAAGACAGTCTTCTTCGAAATAAAATTTTTAGATTTATTCCAATTCATGTCAGCGTCATTAGCTTCTCTCGTTCGTAATCTCAAGTTTCTTCCCCACAGTCAAACTTTGAAGAAACACTATCCAAACTTAACGGATGAAATAATCACTCGCAAAGGAGTGTTTCCCTATGCGTATTTTAGCTCAATGTCCAAACTAAATGAAACAACCCTTTCTTCCATTGACAAATTCCAAAACGATTTGACGGGTCAAGATTGTCCAGTAGAGGACTATGAACATGCTCAAGAGGCATGGTTAAAATTTGATTGTAAAACGATTGGCGATTATATGATCGCTTACTTAGAATTAGATGTCATTTTGCTGGCTGATGTCTTTCAGGAATTTTGACGAGTGGCATTAGAAGAAGACAAATTAGATCCTGTCCACTTTGTCAGTCTACCAGCCATGTCCTTTAAATCAGCCTTTAAAATGACTGGTGAGACCATCCATCTCTTACAAGACCCCGAGATGCATAACATATTTGAGCGCGGAATACGCGGTGGTCTCACATTTGTGAATAAACATCACATAAAATCTAAAACAGTAGGTAATGATCATATCCACCTAAAGTACTATGACCAAAATAATTTATATGGCAGTTCACTGTCTAAACCACTACCTCATTCCGAGTTTAGTTGGTTAAATCAAGATGAGCTTGCGTATTACTCCAACCCTTCAAACATTCTGAAGATTCCAGATGAAGGTGATTGGGGATATTATTTTGAAGTGGATTTGATTTATCCAAATAGTATTAAAAATAAAACTGCTGATTTCCCACTCGCACCTGAATCTGGTGAAGTGACTGAAGATATGTTTTCACCATTCATGTCACAATTTCATAATAACTTAACAGAGTGTGGACAAGTACAAACCATGCCGCAAACTTTTGCTTACCCAATATGATAAGAAAAATTATCTCGTGCACTTCTGCATACTAAAATTCTATTTAGAAATGGGCATGCTTCTAAAGTCAGTTCACCGCATTATCAAATTTAGACAGAAAGCCTTCCTCAAACCCTACATAGATGGTAACAGTCAAAAACGTGCACTCGCCCAAAATAATTTTGAAAAGGATTTTTATAAATATAAGAATAACAGTCTTTTCGGAAAGACCATGGAGGATGTTAGAAAACGTATGAACTACAAACTAGTCGTTGATGAACAAAAATATCACAAATTGACCTCATCACCTCTTTTCATTGATAGAGACATCATCGATGAGGATCTTGTAGGTGTTAAAATGATAAAATCAGAAGTTGAGTTGTGCAAACCCATCTATATTGGGCAAGCCGTTTTAGATTATTCCAAGCTTGAAATGTATCAACTCTTCTACAAAATACTAAAACCATGCCCCCTCGTAAAAGAGGTTCGCTTGCTGGGTGGTGATACAGATAGTTTCTTTTTAGGAATTACCACTCAAAAAAGATTTAAATTTTAATGAAGTAGGCAAGTCATTAGAAAAATATTTCGATACATCTAACTACAATCCCACTCATCCACTCTATTCCATACAGAATAAAGCCAAACTTGGTTGTTTTAAGGATGAAACAGCAGGAAAGGAAATAGATGAAATGATTCTCCTCCGCCCAAAAATGTATTCCATGAAATTAAAAGAATGTGCAGATAGTATTAAGCGTGCTAAAGGTATATCAAAATCCATTGTTCACAAAATGAAACATCGGTCCTATAAGAAGGCCTATAAAAATAAAACTATAACGTTTGTCAATATGACAATCTTAAAATCTCAAGTTCATACTGTGAAAACGCACACGTTCAAGAAACGAGCGCTTTCAGCATGGGAGGATAAGAGGTGTTGGATAGGACATAACACATCTCTTCCACATGGACATCCTGACACAAACATACCTCCACCCAAAAGAATAAAACTCACGCTACCACATTCAGGAGATGTATTGACATAATCAACTTTAACTCAGTATTTTGATGTTGCTTTTTGTAGATATACATGGTTGTTTTATGTATCGCATGAGATTGTTTCTTCCTTGTGAATATATGCCTACAGTCAGCCCATTCCCCCTATATCTGTGAAAAGACTTTTTCATACACATATTTTTATTTCAATAAACATATCACAATGACTTCATTTTGTTTTCCGAAACACTAAAGTTACGAGGGATTTAGTATCTTTCACATGGATGCACTCTTGTAAACCATTGGTAATTTTGATAGCAATAGAGGGTATAGTTTGTTTGACAACGGGATGATAGAAAATAGATTCAAACATCTTCTCGACTATTCCATATGAAGCGTCTTTATCATGAATGAAATCACGTAAAATGTATTCTTTTTTCTCACCAACAGAAATAGGTAAAATCAAATCACTTTGAATGTAAAGGTGCTGTTCATGTTTATCAAGTGTCATTGGTGTTTCTATACCAATCGTATGCGCAGCAGCAAACACAGTTTGTAGCATTGAAAAACCAAAGAGTTTTTTCAAATTTTTACTCAATTGACATTGAATGTCATCACCCAGTTTCAGAACAACGCGTTGATTTTCAATTGAAAACGAAATGTGGTGTGTCTTTACATCATATTTACTTTTCATCACATGCTTCAACTTCTGTTGTATATAAGGATTTACTACATGAATGAAGCTTTCAACTGTATGATATAGACGCGGCATTATATTGATAGCAACTTTAGATTCTTCATAAGACTGGTAAATTTTCTTGATGCGATCACCATAGATGTCCACCCACCATTCATCATTAACTGAATCAGCTTTAGTGTGATATTCATGAGAAGCATACACCAGACCTCTTCCAATAATAGGTGTATAATGTCTTACAAAATGCCGCAAGGTTGGAGAGAAATAAACTGTAAGTTTGTCATTATATTTCTGAATGACCAACTTATTTTTGTCCGCCATAATTTTCTCTCCATACTTCTTACCCACAGTCTCATTCCATCGTTTTACTAACTCAATAAGTGATAAAGGTTGAACACCACGCTTTTTCAAAATGATGCGTTCTTCACATTCTACAACATCTTCATCAAATATTTTAAATTTATAATGAAATTTATTGATTCGATTTGAATAAACTTTTCTAACATTTGCAGTAGCAATTGACGTTAGATGTAGTCCATGGCCAAAACCGAGATGCGGATAGAATTCATTATCCAACCTCAGTGTAAGACCTTTAGTAAAAGAATGAAAGCGAAGGAACTGTCTCCCACTCCAATGATAGATAGTAAACTCATAAACTTTCTGATCCCTATTCTTCATGATGGAAGTATTACCACTGTTGAATGCCTTAATAATTTTCTCATTCCCAAATGGTTCATAAGAATCTGATTTTATCTGAATCCATTCATAGTTCCACTTTCCATCTGACGTTAAATTGTGTGGGAACTGGAATGCATTATTCATCGTTATTCCATCATGGGTGCGAGGAGTCAATACCATTTCTTCCACATCATTCACATTCTGAATATTGCTATCATAGAAAATACTAGAAACGCCAACCTCCCATTCACCTTCTAAATGTAGTGGGCGATTTAATTCTACTCGATAGTCTGATGGTTTATTTTTGGGAAATTTATTCATAGAAGCATTACTGGGCAAGTAGATTAGAAACGAGTCCTTATTTTCACTTTCCATATTATTCACATTGGAAAAATATATTAGCATACTTTTGCATTAACTCTTCATTCGGAAATGGAGTGTGATACTTGTCACAGCATCTTTATGAAAAGGAATCAACGCACCAGCATCGTCATAAATTGCAATATCAATTTGTGGTATATAGTTTAATTTCAGCTTAGTATAATGCACTTTCTTGAAAGTATGCTCAGATAAAATACTGCAGCTTTTTGGCTGGTATTTTGTCATTGCTAGCAATGGAGATTCAACATCTCCCACACGTACATCTTCACCAATATTGGAATATATCTGAAAATAGTTAATACGACGCGATAGTGACATGTCTGCTAGCTTTGGTTACAGTACCACTTTAAAAGATATTTTGATCAAAACCCAAAATGTCCATTAGAGTTTTATCCATAATTAGTTCAATACCTTTTCCACTTATAGTGAGAGACAAAACACCTTCTTTTTCAGAAAATGAAATTTGTTGCTCATTAATCACTTCATTTAAATAATCTACAACCAATTTAACTGAAGTAATAATGCGAGGCATCATCACTCTTGTTTCATGTAAGATACCACCTAAAGGCTCTACGCACTTTCTGTATAAAGATACGGTCCATTCTGTATCAAATTGATTTGACCTTTCACATGGTAAATGTTGCATATCAAATTTTCCATGAACAGCTGCAGAACGATGTCGTAAGAACTGATGAAAATCTTTTGAACAAACTAATACTAGATCATCATCATTTAATTTACTTATTGCAATATGATTAGATGATTTGATATAAGTCAATGTTGCCACTTGTTTACCATCAACTCGAAGGAGATAATTAAATTTCTTCAATAATGTTTCAGGAGTCATGTTTGTCTTTCTTGGCTTAATCACAATCTTCTTCACCAACGTCTTCTCATTTTTTGGAATAGGATCTACATAATAAGCTTCCTCTCGATATATTAACTGTTTATGACCACTTGGGTGGTAATTAACGTTATAATTATCATAGCTTGTTAAGGCGCTAGCGAGGTAACCTAAATCATTTCTTAAACTTGGACTTAAACCAACAATCCAATCTTTCTCAACTACATGATGTACATAATTATGATCATCATTGTGCGGAGTAAATTGGACAATATGTTTACACGCTTTATTCAAGAAATCATATATAAACTTTTTACATGATAAGAGATCTTTCTTTGGGCACTGTGGAATGTATACTCGACAGCCCTTTTCACATTCGTAAGCAGCTGTGCGTCTCATATTAATAGTCATCACCTCATGATCAAAAGTATAGACACAGTTGCTATGAACAGGTTTAGTGACACCCACTTCCCACTTTCCATTTAGCTGTTGTGCATGATCAATGGGAGTAGAAAAGGGTGCGGCTCGATTACTAGCAAATCTATTTGCGGCCGCATTGCTAAGCAAAATATGATAAAACGACATTTTGATATTGCTGATCTGCGGCTTTGCATAACATCATGAAGACTTGGATTTTGGACTCTCTACAATATATCAGAGTTGATCGTAATGGAAACGTACATTTCAAAAATTCTCATGGTCATACATCAAGAGGTATTACATTAACATGGCGACAATATGTCAACCTCAATGATATCATGAGGGATTTGGAATATTTTGAAACATTAAGATTCATCTCCTTGGGTGATCAAGTTTGGCTTCAACATTACAGAAATGAAATTCAAATCTACCATTCTCATTCCGCAAACTGTTTCTCATTTCGCAAATACAATTGGGAGAAGTATAGAAGATACATACATCGCTCCATCATGACATTTATTCGTCGTGAGTTCATCGCCCTACTACGCAAATCTTAATCAGACATGACTACCACACACCATGAGTTGGAAATTAGATTCCCTACAATGTATTGAAACGGATCATGATCGAAACGTGTATTTCAAAGATTCAACTGGAAATGTGAGAAGAGAGTTTGCTTTATCTTATCGTCATTTTCAATCTCTACATCATATCATGAAGGACTTGAAATACTTCTATATGAAAAGACATTCACGTATTGGAAATCGCATCTCGTTGCGCGTCAACAAACGGCGAATTCAACTCTATCATTCCCAACTCCATACTAACTTCACATTTCATCAAGGTAGTTGGGAAAAGTATAAAAGGAAGGTACATCGCTCAATTTACTCATTCTTTCATCATGAAGCGCCATCGCTACACCATCGTCAACATTCTCCGTCGTTTCAGACTCTACACCAAAATCGATCTCACAACATTACACCAACACCTTGCAAACAGCATGTATTACCCGGGCCGTCCTCAAATGTTAGTGGTGAAGATGAACAATTCACGGAATCTTCAACTCTTCCCAAAATGGACTATACAGATTCTCGGCGCCCTTTCTCATTCATCGACGCAGTCAATGCGCTTAGAGCTACAGAGACTACTACGTCGGATATGGAAGAGGGAGAGGCGTGTGATGTCGAATCTGACTGTGGACAATATGGTGATCTCTACTCAATTGAGTGAAAGTGTATCATTTTTGAAGATTCGTACCAGCAGTTACAATTTGTCTTATGAACCCGAACTTTTTCCTGCAGCTCTCATTAGTTGTTGGTTACCTGTGCATGTGGCAATCTTTCATAATAGTAAAGTGATCATTACTGGACTAAAATCTCATGTACAAGCAAATGTGATCTTAGACTATCTCATCGAGTATGTAGGTACCCAGCGGATTGTAAAATAAAAAACAATTTTTCCAACATGATGTTTTTATTTCAAATCATGATAGAACTTACAAATCATGTTTTCATTAGAGGATGGATTACATGAAAAGTTTTGAATAACAGATACAAATCGAGATACATGTAAACGTTTTAAGATGAAGTACAGTACAAAAGCACCACACGTTGATGAAAGTGGATGTTGTAGTATGCGTTCATTTCGCTGATATTGACGCGTACGTTTTCTCAACCACTGCTGTGTTTGTATATTTGGAGGTTGAGCAAGAGAGTCAAATAGTTCACCACGTCGGTCTTCTCCAATAAAGATCGCTTTCCAATGCTCACCGCCTAAATTCTGCGAATGAGTGTTTAGCACAATAAAGATGGGATAGTGATTTACTGCAGGTGGTAAGGTATCGAGTGAATAGACATTATCGAAAGCTTTCAACGTCGCTTCGTCTGCATTACGCTGTACTTTAGTTTTAATATCGTCAGCAGTCAACCAACTCATTAACGATTATACTGAAGAATCACGTCACGATACTTTGTAATTTCAATATTTGAATCGAGGACTGCATAAATTAATACATTGATCGTCTCAGGTAGTGTTATTTTGAACGTCAAATCCAAACGAATATTATGAGGCACGTTCGCTTGACGATAGGGGGCGCTAATATCGCTGTCAGCAGTCAAATAAATTACATAAATAGTATATCCACTCTTAAACTCTTTCATAGTCAGTCCGTTGGTGTCATCCGTATTGTAAAAGCCAAAGACATCCATAAAATCAACATAACTGCGCATAAATTGATCCGCAGCAAAATCTGGTTTGTAGGGTGGACCAGGATGACTCACACCATTTACACGTAAAGCAATTTCACTTAACTGATTGTGTTTAAAATTGAAAGGATTCTTCTTTATATTACCATTAAATGCATCATTTTCAACCATTGCCACCATGAGGAGCTTCGGTGCTTCCGATGGAAAGAGGCCATCTTTCATGAAACTCTTTTGATCTTTCGGAATTGTAAAGGTGAGAAGCTTTGTATGCTGAATGGGGTAAATGGCATTTTGGCGGTTAAGACCTTCAGCATGTCCTCTAATGACACTTGGATTCGGTACTACTCGACGAATGTTAAAGTGCAATATCTTCCACATGAATTCTAAAATTGTCAACTTTAGCAAATGCATTCAGCGCAAATTCAGGCTTATTCAATGTCAGCTTGAGTCGCAGGCTGGTATTACAGAGTAAAAACTTTGACTGTCTAAAGAAGTCTAAATTCAGCGGACCATATAGCTGACATACTTTACTATCTTTAATCATAGCAGATCGCTTTACAAAGCCACTGTTTGTTTCAACATCAAATTTTCCTGCTTCATCTCTGTACCATCCCATGGCTTCCATATGACTTTTTTGTGCTGCTGGATGAAACTGTGATACATGATTGAAATATGATTTATAGGGATAATCGCTTTGGCCACCTTCCACCTGCTGCTCTCCAATCGTTAGAGAAACATCGCGAAGTAATGTAGTCAATGGTAAATTGTTCAGTCCAACTTTATGTGTATCGTCAATAGCAGTTCCATCTGTTTGCTGAATTCTAAACCTCAAATCAACCATCGCATAACTCAAATCTATGTAATCATCACTACCACCAGGAATAACAAATTCAATGGGGCCAGCATTCTCAGCTGTTCGAGGATGATAATCTACAATACTTGAACTAAGAATATCTGTCTGTATGGCTTGTTGATCAAACAAACAAAAACCGGAAGTTTTACACTCCATGATTAGAAGTTATGGCAGCGTCGTCGTTTAGCGCCTGATGAATGATTAGAGCCTCTGCGACGTTTGCGTGAATGCCTTTTGACTGAAGATCGCACCTTACCAGCTCCGTGATGTTTCCTTCTTCCTTTATTCATTCGTTTAGGTGATTTCTTTCCTTAAGTAACACCAGCAAAGGTCTGCTTCAATGTTTTTAAACCGCGTTCCTTCCCACGATTCAACAAACTGCTCTTAAAACTTCTACCTCTGGAAAGATCACTAGCAACATCACCAGCAAAGCCAACGGCATTACTTAAAACATTTCGTTTTAAAGATCTACCGACATTGGATATGAGAGGTGCTACAACAGATTTCAGTGCACCAAGTATGCTACCTCCACGTTGGCGGCGAGCGCCGCTGTAAATTTGTCCTCCACTACTTACATAGGAGGGTCGTGAATAAAATGAGGCAGTTGGATTCATAGCTCAAACCCTAAACATTGTTAGTTACAACTTTGCATGAATCACTGTCGATCACTTAGATGAAAGATGTCGGCACGACGCATCCAAGAGTTCATACTTGAAAGATAACCAGTCCATTTAACATGACACCATTCTTCACCTTGCCGTTTTTTACATCGAATGATTTTCTCTACCAAATATGTTTCACTTTCAGTGACTACCTCAATCTCATGGCGGTAAAAACTACCCTCAATTTTTTCATTATCGTAATCTTTCAACTTGTAGGTGGTGGGAGAGTCTTTTTGATCAATCCTTGATACTGTAAATACCTCCTCTGTCCAATTCGGAAGGTACCCTTTAGCAAAAACACTCTTCACTTTTGAGATACGAACTTTATCACCAATTTTCACATCACTTTTCACATGAGTGCGTTTACGTTGGAATGATTCGCGCACTTTATCTACATTGTCAGCATTTACATCTACTGGTCTGAGTCCAATAGAACGATGGATAGAGTGATTGTAGGCATGGAGTGTATCTTGTAGAACCTTTGTCCAATTTTGTGTCAAGTTGGCAGTAAAATGTCGCCACAAGCGATTTTTTAATGTGCGATCAAAACGATCAACGAGTGCAGCTTTATAAGCACTCTTTACACTAAACAACTCAATGTCATGCCTCTCAAATAATCTTCTCACATGCTGATTTTCAAACTCTTTTCCTTGATCACTCTGAATTCTTTTTGGAATGCGACCTTCTCGAAAAATTGTTTGGAATGTTTTTGCTACTCCTTTCCCTTCTTTAGTTTTTAAAGGTTGAGCCCACGCATAACGCGAGAGAATGTCAATGACGGTTAAAATAAAGTTATTGCCCGAGTTATGTTTTGAAATGGAGGCAACATCACACAAATCTGCTTGCCACTGTTCATCGATGTCATGAACAATATAATGGCGGGTGCGGTACTTCTTTTTCGCTTGTTTGTGGAGTGTATAGGTAGCCTGACCCTTTAACCATCGTTTCACTTGTGATTGTGGAAGACCACTCGCTTTTGATAATTTCTTGATCGATGCAAATCCTGCCGGATGTTTTACATCATAATAGATTGATTTCAAACGTTCAGTCGATGACGACTGACTCTTTTTCCTCCTTCTCATCTTTTTGCTTTCTTGCCTTTCTACATTTACAACAACTGCAGCATTTAGCTTTAGCGGTTTTGCGATCGTGTTCACATTGCTTAGGGGTTTCATTGTGAGAGCTGGCGCAGCAAGTGCAAGTGACAACGACATTGACCTCTGGCGGCTCATTACATGGCAAGCAACACATCTGCTTCATATTAATAGTCTGAGAACATGTATTTCTTGGGAGGAGCTGTTTTACGTTTTCCTTTTACTAGTTTTAGTGGCGATGTAGATCTACGTCGAGTTCTTCCTCTTGTTTGCTTAGTGAGTGTGGGAGGGGATGTAGCAGGTGACGTCTTAAACCAATTTGTTGGCATTTTCATCGTCTGAAGCATTGGAGCAGTAGTCACTGTTGAATCAAGTTCTTTCAATGTCTCATTATTCAAAGCAAATTTTGGTACATTATGCTTTTTCAATAGTTTAAGAAAGTATGTCCAACCAGGTGGAACATAGCCCTGACGGCGCTTTCTACGTGTCGCATACTGAATCAAGTCTTCATAACGTGAAGCATCAATCACTTTATTTTCATCTGTAATGATTTCTCCTCTATCATTTACATTGAGATGGGGTTCAGTACTATTGAAAAGAGATATGGCATGTGCGCGAGATGCTAAAGGTGTAGCAGTCGATACAGAGTCACGCATCTTATTCTTCAAGTTTTTCAATTGCTCAACAGTTTCCGATTGTAATAATACAGCACGATGTGGATCTTTGATGTGAACATTTTGCTGATAATCTATTTCTTTCCTATACATTTGATTTGCAAGAGGTTGCTTTACTTGCTGCATGGCAGTCAATTGTACATATTCATCCTGAGGAATAACAATCATGCGAGAATAAGAACTCATAGTTTGTAGATAATCATGGGAGTTTTCAAAATATCACTTCGAAATCTAAATTCTTCCGGACACTCTTGCGTAAAGTCAATGAATAAGTAACCGTGTGGTTTTCAGTAGCTGCTTGAAAAATTTCAATTAAGGCTTTTGATCCTCTTGGTGCAACTTGTCGCGCTAAAATTTCAAATTGACTTTTATCTCGCGGATTCTTGAAAATAGCATAATAGTGTGTATTCAGGTTTCGTGTACGAGCTTCTTTTCCATCAGGAAACAAATTTTGTGTGATATAGATGATAAAGCACCTTTTATGGTGTGCTGCGCGAGTGAACATATCTGTAACATCTTTTGAATTCTTACTTTCTTTTAATAAATCATCCAATACAACAACATCATTAGACTGAAGTTTATCCACTGGAATAATTCCTTCATGTCGAATAAAGTTGCGACTTTGCAATTCCTGAAACAGCGACGGTTGATAAATACCATAACACCAAATCACTCGATTGATATGTTCCTTAAACAACTTCCTTCTTTTATCCAATAAATTCAGCGTGAAAACAGTTTTACCTGCATGAGATGGACCTGATACAGTCAGAACTTTATCACATTGAAGTCTGAAATCCATTATAATACTTTGAGATTCAACATTTGCATAATTAACGTCTAGAGCCAAAGATATTACCCAATACGTTGCCCGCGATAGGAGCTAGCATCGGTAGTAACGCTGGAAGGAGACCGCCCTTTTGTGTTAGAGTTTCCCTCTTTCTTTGAAGGGTGACATTAGGATTGGAGATGAAACGCAATTTCGTAGCATATCGCTTAAGTAACTTTCGTTGTTTTGGCGCTGATTTCTTCGTCCTCAACTTTCTGACATGAGAAATAATTTCACGAATGAATTTATCGTTAGCATGTCGTATAGCATTGTATCGCTGATTTGCTTTCATTCGTCGGAGAGCTTGAATGGCTGAAGAAAACTTTTGACTTTTACGTTTCGTCATTTTACGTTTCGCCATTTTCCGTGTTAGTGTTTGCTAAAACCTGTCTTTACCACATTTGCATAGGTACTAACTATTGCGACATAAGTGACACTTGAAATGAGCAATATCACAGTGGTTACATTGGCAAAGTTGAATGCAATTACGTATGAAACAGCGTTGACAAAAAGCATGCTTACATCTCTTGAAGATGCGCTTTTCATTTCCATCCTTTCGCTTACATACATCGCAACACATAGTTTCACCGTTACTGATGTCTATAGCAAGTCTTTTTAAAGGTATGAATTTGCTAGCCTTTTCTAAATAATAGACGCATGTACCGAAGGAATATACTTCGAGAGCGAGCAGACATAGCTCGAAAACCAGTTGTGCTACAATCAAGTACCACTGCATTTTCAATTTTTCTTTATAGAAAGTTGAATGTGAATATCTGAAATCGCTTCAATCACTAGACTGCTGCCATGATGGTTAAATGCGTTAAGACGTTCAGCAATTTTTATCATATGTCTTTTAAAAAATTCTTCGGGGTGATCTACCACTTCCAGGACTTTGGCAGTGTTGAGGTAAGGAGGAAAGAAGCATTGGTTATGAACGTAGCTACTACAACGAACAGACAAAATAGGAACACACAAATCCTTAAAACGTTTCGTGACTTCATGGTGGTGTTGATTCACTCTACTATCCCAAGGTGGGAGCAAAATGTCATCAATGATTAGATTGGGAAATACTTTCCGCTCCTTACCAGGATTATTACAAAAGATGCGTATAACATTGAAAGCAGCTAACCATCGTTTAAAGTCAATAAGAAGAGCACTCTCACAAGAAAAGCCATAGTCTTGCAAATATTTCAGATTAAGTCCATGAATGTGTTTTCTCGCCCATTGATCAACATTGGGATCGCAGTTGGCATGTTGATGATAGACACTAACAATCTGATATGTCCAATTGTTCATAGCAATAGCACTGAGCTCCTGTACAGGTTCACCCTCACAATCCATAAAAATGATGATAGAAGCCTAAAACGGAAATTTACACATCTAAGGAAACGTTCTATAACATATTACAAAATGAAGAATTACATCGATGCTTTTCACGACAAAATACACAAATGATATCATGGCAACGAAGAAGTAAAATGTATCTAATAAGACCACGTCTACGACACTCAAAGCACATAAGCGAATTGTCATAGGGTAGATTTAGGAAAGGACTAGTAATTCTCCTTCTTTGATTTGCGTTTTGAGGCAGCATTCTTCTCCGACTTGCGCTTCGTACCACTGCTGTTAAGGATTTGATCAATTATGTCGTCCACGTTGGGTGGTTTTGGAATATATAGGATGGATTCCATATGCATGGAGAGTGAGGCTATTTTATTATCCTTGTGCCGACCATAATATAGCCCATTCACTTTGAAAAGGATATCCCAAGTACCTTCTCCGAGCTCGTCGAATGTGATGGGTGTTGAATGATCTCCCTCCTTCTTATAGTAAGTGCACCAATGTGATACCGGTAGGCAAATTTGATTACCATCCCAAATCTTTCTATAGGGAGTATCCTTGTCATCTCTCGCCTTCCACTCTTGAGCAAGAGGAGTAGGAATGTCCATATTTAATGTCACGTACTCCTCAATAATATCAAGTTGGTGGCGAATGTACGGACTCACGGGGATCAGTATGTAGTCCCCATACTGATTGTGCATTATCTTGACATCCGTGGAAAGGAGCATTCCCGTTTGGAGTAATACGCTATGATCGTCATAACGCAAGACTTGTTTAAATTTACGCTGTAGCGGTGTAGGATTATGTACCTTGGTTGTTTCTTCCACTGGCCTCAGTTGTAGATGATCTGACCGTAGCGAACCTTGTAACGTTTGACCGCCATTTTGTCCTACTAGTGCAGCAGATGGAGTAGATGCCTGAAAATGAAAAAGATTGTATCAAGTTTACGTTCAAGGGAGGAGAGGGAGGAAAGTAGCAACTTACCATTTTAGTTGGATAATAGAATAGGGAACTAGAGAGAGAAAATGTGCGTCCGTCACTCGTGCGATTCAACGATGGAATGATTCTCACTGTGGAAGGCTCGCTATTTATATAGAAATGCTTGATTCTCATTGGATGATGCTCTTCATTGGACAATAACATCAAACTGATTCCAAATCTGGCCTCCGTTTACCAATCCGAGCCTTCGTTCGCCCGCTGGAGCTGTTTCTTGGGAAATTCTAACTCTGTCGTTTTTCACCAATCTCCCAAATCTTGAATGGCGTCTCACATCTAAACGAAGACAGATATGAACAAGCCGTTTCTTTCAGTGAATTTGTCTCACTCTTAGCTTTCACACGAGCTATTGCACGACAAGATCCATCCACTAGAAGCAAAATTGGAAGTTTGGTGCCGGGGGGGGAGGTCAGTGAAATTTGATGAAACAAACTTTGGTCAGGGTCCCAGGTCGAAATGCCACACTTTGGAAAATTTTCAAAATTTTGTCCATACAAAGTCACTCTGACACTTAGGATTTTTTCAGGTGAGCGAGCTCCGACCTAAAATCTTGTAACAGCTCTAACTTTTGAACGGCTGGTCCGATTGACTCGCAACAAAAAATGTCATCGAGCAGTTTTTTCTCCTCTTTCAAACGAGTAGCTGTAAGACAAAATCCGTCCACTAGAACCAAAGTTAGAAGATCGCTGTCGGGGGGGGGGTCGGTGAAATTTGATGAAAAATGTTTTGGTAAAGGTCCCAGGTCGAAATGACACACTTTGGAAAATTTTCAAAATTTTGTCCATACAAAGTCACTCTGACACTTAGGATTTTTTCAGGTGAGCTACGACATTCCAACCTCCCAACCTGGCCGGCACACCACGCTAACCTGGCCGGCACACCACGCCAACCTGGAGAGCGCAGCACACACCACCTCGCGCTACGTCGGCCGGCCAGAGGGGGGGGACGTCAGACACGAAGCAACACGACGGCACACCACGACCGACTCGACTGACAGGGGGGGAGGGACGTCAGACTCGAAGCAACACGGCGGCTCACCACGACCGACTCGACTGACAGGAGGGGGGGACGTCAGCGACGGCGGCCATCTTGCGCGGTCCAGTGGTGGCGTTTTACTTACTACTGATGAGGCATCAGTCCGTCCGAAGGATAGTGATGGTCGATTGAGATTATGGATAAATTCTGAACGCTATGTGAATGTTTTACGAATGAACATTGGCCAAATGACAGATCAACTTGGTGATCCATCGACTTGGTTATTTATGGATGATAATGCTACCTGTCACAGGAGTAGTAGAGTCAACTTATGCAAGTCTTAATTAGGGCTTAGGACATTATCTTGGCCAGCTCGTTCTCCTGATCTGAATCCCATAGAAAATGTATGGAGTATTCTGAAACGTAGCGTTCGTCGTTCACTGCTACCTACAGATGGCGTATCACAACTTACGTCACTGTTAAAAAGAGAGTGGAGAAAGTTAGATCAGTCAAAAATCAACGATATCATCGAATCAATGCCTAGACGAATTGGTAATGTCATTGACAATAAGGGTAGGGCCACAAAATATTAGCTTCTTAAGAAGCGTTACTGTATCATAGCTTATCAGATTATGTAAGGACATTTAAATATATTAGGGACATGAAATAGCATGAAAAATGCTTTCTGTATCATACTTATGTTTTATTTAGTCAAATTTTAGGATGATCCACTTTTTATGAAACGGACTGTAGTTTCGTTCCTTGGTGTGTGCAACATCTGTGTCTATAGTCATCAATTTCATCATCAAGATCGCTTCCAATCTGGTTTCATTCTTCTCATGTGGTGCCTGAGCGAGTAGAGCAGTTTGTATTGCCGACCGTCATTGAATCAGCTATTATCAACTACTGTGGCTGCCAATCCCCTGTCCAAAAATCTTTGGATTATTGATTTTTCTCACGTGACTGTCCTACAATTTGTCATTACGTCAAAATGACAGGCGTGTCAGATGACGATCTTCATTCAACAACGTGCGGAAGATGTCTGATGGCGACATGAAGAAATTAACGAAACAGCAGCTTGTGAATGCATTAAAGGAAGCCAATCAGCAAGCTGATGCTTCTGTTGCTCAGCCGGTCGATGCGAATGTGATCAAGGCGGCTGTCTCCGAGGCCGTTGCTGAAGTCAAAAATGAATTGCTAAGTGCTGCCTTGATTTAGTGTCAACTGTCGGTCTAGAGAACGAAGTGAAGGTCATGCGATGTTTCCGACTTCGTACGAGGCGAATTACTTCGTCACGTCCTGGACTCGTCATGGTTATTCTTGAGTCTTTCAACCAAAAGCTTTCGTTATTGAAAGCCTCACCTAAGTTGAGAAAACTTGCCGATGGTCATAAATTTCGCATGGCTTACATTGACAAGGACCTTGTACCTCAACAGCAAAAGAGCGAAAGTTAATTGCGCTTTCAGCTAGAACATCGCAGGGATGGAAGAGGACGGGTTCATAGGGCGCGGTAAAATTGCCTCTCGTTCTTCATGACTGCTTTCCATACCATCACTATTAATGATTAACACACGTTGTATTGCATCTGATGGAAAAATGGACGAATTGCGTCTATCCTGTTCGTGCCTCGACCCAGATATAGCTATAGTGACAGAATCAAGGTTAATGGAAGTTAAATGAAACCCATGATGATTCCTTCTTTCAGATGCCGAATTTGCAACTTTTAAGATGTGATCGCAATGATCGTATTGGAGGTGGTGTTGCGACATGGATAAAGTCAAATATTTCTGTCACCCGCATAACTTTTCTTGTGTTCGTTTTGAAGCCATTTTCATATATTTTAAGTTGAAAAGCTGCAATTATGTGTTACTGACCTTATGTATTCCATCTGAATTACCCTTGATTTTTCGTTACGAGATATCACCATATGTGATCATTTGGATGCTGTTGCGAAAGACATGCCAGATGTCAACATCATTGTTGCTGGTGATTCAAACAACTTCTAAACATCTTCATTTCAAAGTGCATACGATTTGGTCGACAAAGTTGTGACTCCCAATTGTGTTTGGTGACTCCTGCACGTAGCAACGCTCTTTTAGACCGTATCTTAGTCAGCCAATCGCTTAATGATGACTATCCACCTGCTCAGTGCTCATGTAGGTCCACCATTCAATTTGAAGCGCCGTGGCTCACATTTTTGCGCTCAAAAGTAGACAGTGTTCATGAGCATGAACGTGTATTATATGATACAAGTGATCGTCAAAGGTGGAAGGCTTATCGCGAGAGAAATTTTCCGTTGTATAATCACTATAAAGAGAAGTGTAGCCTAAATATGAAATTGTGAAGCGCAAAGAAAAGTGGGTTCTGAGTTCAAATGAATCCTCGCGAAATGTGTGGATTGTAGTAAATGCCAAAAAGGCAAGCATAATGACAACCCTATTTCGAGCATAATTCAAGAGTGCCTGATGGTCAGACTGCCGCCGAAGCTGTAAATAACATTTTGCTGATCACCTAACTGAGAGTGAACCATTGACATACTGCGATGACGATGATTGTTGTCCTCTGTCTGATCCTATTGACGTATTTAACTTTTTGGAGCATTTATCTTTGCGAAAAGCTACTGGCTCTGATAGCATATCAAATCAATTTTACAATGGCATGCCCATTGTTTCACAGCCTCTTTGTAACATAATTAACTCTTCTATTATAACGAGAAGGGTGTCGTGTATTTTTAAAATTTGTATAATTTCAACTGTGGTGAAATGCATGCTTGTTTCCATTAATCAACTTCGCCCGATTACTTTATTGAGCGTACCAGCAAATTTGCTAGAATATCTTGTGTTGAAGCATATGCGTGATACATTTTGCAGAAGCATCCCTGATTTCCAGTTTGCCTATAATTATCTGTCGAATAATTAACAAACAATAATTACCTATAATTATCTATACGACTGTCGAATACTATTTCTTGTCTAATTAACAGGCATGATGCCATGGCACAGGGATGCGGAGTCGGAGTCCTATCAAATGATAGGACTCCGCACTCTGGCCTATAACTACACCGAAATACAATATTAACAAATTATTTGTCCTTGTGCATAGCTGTCACTGTCACTGTCAACGTTTTCCGTCAAACAAAAGTAAAGTCGAGACAGCAGTGCATGCAAAGCTTGTAATTGTTGAGGGAATTAACCGTGATAGTGAAAAAAGGATTGCCGTTTCACTCGGTAATTTAGCAGAGAAGACAAGCCTTCCTAGCCTCGATCACACATGTGCACCAAAGGTCTCATCAGAGACAAAAATGAAATGCTAGTTTGTTTGAGAACATTACTTCTTGCCCTCACGTTAATGGTGAGTGATGGCTCCTCCAAAGCACATATTAGAATCGAAAGTGTAAGCTACTCACATTTTTTGAAGAAGGATGGGTGATTTTCCTGCTTGGTAGAGACTGGAGAAAAACCGTGTGAAGCACACATCAACAAGATGGGAGGAGCCCTTAAAGCGACATCATAAATCGAAAATTATTTATAATTGATGCAGAAAATATCACTAAAAAATAGGTTCAGGTAAGACAATAATGATTTATGATATAGGTTGCCAATTTTTTTTTAAAAAGCTAGGTTTTATATAATTGCCACTCGGAGTCGGAGTCCTATCAAAATGATAGGACTCCGCATCCCTGACATGACAAGTAATTTGGACTGTTCTGATTCAGGAGGCTGCCTTATGATAAATTATGACTTTTCTAAAGCCTTCGATACGATTTCTGTCGTTCCGCACGTGCATAATGAGTGAGTCATTGTTCCATTTTCTAGAACCAGTAAGAGACTAAATTGTTACACTGTTCCTATCACTTTGGTTTTTAATGGTCTTTCTGACGTAACGAGTATGCCAGCTTAACTATGTGACTTGATTTACTTTGTGATTTTCATTTTTTTAAATATACTCTCTTCTATCTTTTTTAGAATGGTAAGATTGATGGAAAAGTATAAATACTTACTACAGAATAGTAGCCTAAATGAGCAATAACAAGTGATGCTATATAACTGGGTTGTTTGTATGACGAAGTCTTAAGAGATTCGATAGCTAATTTACTGATGAAATAATAATTTAGCATCTAATAAAACTCAATTTACTAAAAAATCTTTCGGTTAAAATTTCGAATGAAATTAGCTTGCCATGAGCTTGCGTTTCAAAATTACGCAATTTCATGTTTCAGCACGCGAAATTTAGTGTGTTATGAATTATACACAGCAAATCTCTATAACTTTCTATAAATGCAATCCAAAACTAGCTGTCAATGTAAGAAAGATACAAGCTATACGTAGTAATTTAGATACAGGAAGACAATATTCACAAATCAGTCTGTCATCACCGATCAGGATCGGCGCAGACCACAACGAATGACCCAAGATTCTCTATCTTGAACTAATCCTGTCCAGTATTGATCTAAAGAGAAGCGCCATCTATTACCTGGTCGACCCGACGAGCACTTCGTTTCCAACGGAATCCACTCGGTTACTGCTCGAGTCCATCGATTGTCTGTCCTTCGGATGAGGTGTCCGGCCAATCTCTTATTCGACTTGTCGGCCAAGTCGACCGCATCCGCCACCCTGGTCTTCGCCGAAGATCCTCGTTCCGGACAACGTTTGACGCCAACCATGCGGGGCTCGATCGTGTGCTGAGTGATTGCAAGTTGCTGCCGGTCGGCCGTAGTCATTGTCCACGTTTCTGACCCATAGGGCATTGCCGGCAGTAGACTGGTGTTGAAAAGGTTAGCTCTGATGTTAGGATCTATCGAATTGTTACTGGATACCTTTGAAATCGAGATGTAACTGACCTATGCGGCCCTCTGTCTGCGTGCCAACTCGCGGCCGCTTTTGTGGTCCATTGTTGACTCTTGGCCGAGGTACACATAGTGTAAACCTGCTCAATCTGGTTTTGGTCATGAGAAATGGTGTCGTCGATGGCTTTGACGTTTCGCATCCAATTAGTTTTAGGCCTACTCAAGTTAATTCTGAGTACGACGGTCGCGCCTGGAGTGTTGAGCTCTTCTAAACGACTCTGCACGTCCGTCACCGATCCCCATACCGTCACCCCCAGAACGATGTCATCAGCAAAGCGCAAATGGTTGAGCCAGAGTCCGTTGATTTTGATGCCCGTCTCGTTCCACTCGAGTTGTCGAAACACATGCTCGAGGCAGGCATTGGACAGTTTGGGTGATATGGGGTTGCCTTGTTCGACTCCGCGGCCGATTTCAATGTCAATTAGTCTGTTGAACAGGGTAATTTCTGTGTTGCAGTTTTTGTTCAATTCTTCCAGCAGTGCTATGTATTCGTTATCGATTCCTTGTTGTTGTGGAACGACCAAGACGACATTGATTTCTCTGCTGTCGAAGGCTTTCTCGCAGTCCACAAAGACCATCACTAGAGGGATATTGTACTCGCGGCTCTTTTCCAAGAGTTGGTTGAGCACATATGGATATGGTCCATGGTTATGTACCCCGATCTGAAGCCAGCTTGCTCTGGTGGTTCTGTTCGTCAAGTTACTTGGTAATTCTGTTGAGCAACACTTTGGTGAAGATTTTGTAGCTGGCTGAGAAAAGTGCGATCGGTCGATAACTGCTCACTCAGTTTTTCTCGGTCTCCCTTTTTGAATAATAGCACAGTTTTGATGTCTTCCATTGGTCGGGAATTTTCCAATGTTTCATGTAGACATTAAAGCGTCTGGCCATAGCTGACCAAAGTGTTTCCCCACCAGCCTTGAGCAGTTCAATCTCGATGTGGTCCAGGCCGGGAGACCGGTCTTTCTGCGCTTGTTCAACTGCATTTCAAACTTCACTGACTAACACAATGGGAATTGTCGGTAATTGGTCGCGTGTAAGAATTGGGGCAGGGACTGTGACTTTGCTGGCAAATAGGTTATTGAAGAAGCGCTGACACTCAGCCTCGATTCCGGTCCTGGTTCTGGTATCAAGAAATGCATGTTGCTCATTTTTTTCCTTAATTTACTATTTAAGTGTCTCCCTAAACAAATAATGAAACAGACGATTTTTCCGTGTCGCTATCTGCCATTAGATAAAATCAGTGATCCATCAATACTCTGAAGTTTCTCATCTATCTGTCAAGGAATAAAATGTTGACCTTAAATGATGATGTCAAACCTGAAATGAACATTTTCTGGCATTTGTGAAACAATTCGATGTGAAAATCATATTTCAATTTTCGTAGCTAAACAGAACTTGCATACATCTTCTGCATGTAAACTCACGTAAATATCCGTTCAGATTAGCAGCTAAAATTGGTTTTACGGTTTTTTCACAGTCTGAACTATAAATTTCTGTAAAAACAGGCGTTTGTTCTATCTGATATGAACGAATTTTAACTGTTACGTCACCACTGATCACGTTGTGATGACATCATTTAAACAGATATTTACGGATATTTTCTGTGGAGTTCAACGGTTTTTTTAGCTGTTTTTAACGGTGTACAGTTTGCAGTGTTCCTAGGCCTGTCTAGGTCTGAATAAACTTGTCTAACGCATCGCAGTTTAGTTATTGTTCATAACATGAAGTAGGCCTGGGTAAATCTATGACAACATTTGTCAAAAAACGTGCCTTTTGTCTGTAAAATCCTTAATTCTGACCAATTTTCATTTTTTTCCTTTTGATCCGTAGGATCTGCTCTTTTTGGTCATGATAAATACAAATCAATCTAGCAAAGTTTTCTTCATGAAAAGTTCAGCTCAAGGCAACAAAAGTACCAAAAAGTCTGTCCCAAGCATGTATTCTATTTTCGGGATGAAATTTCGTCTTGTCTCCTTGAATTGTACAAATAAAGTTATGTATCATCACAAAGCGCATGAGCCGTACTTTTGGCCAGACTGAAATTCAGGATTGCACTTATATGGGGACTTTCCTGTCAACTAGCCTTTGTTCCCCGAAAATTGTCTTCTGACCGATATCAATTTTTTGTCTTCTGACACATTTCACAACTTAGAAATTATGCTTCTATACTTTCTTTATACGACGAAATGCATCATTTGTGAATCCAGAATTGTCACACCAAAAGAAAAAAATCTACTATGGATCATCACAATGAGCAATGGTGAATTTTAAAAAATGTCCTTCATTCTTTCGACCAAACTTTACTGATTTTTCTCAAAAATTTCATTTTTTTTGTCGGAATTTCATAAAAACTCACAGAATTATCAAGAACCATAATGTAATCATGCATGTGAAATTTTGTTTGATAAGACAATGATTATCATATCAAAATCTCGTAAAACGACCAAAATGTCCATCTGACTAAGACCACTACTTGTACAATGCAATAACTTGAACATGTACTCATTTGGTGTGGTCACCACTATGATTTTCGAGCTCAGTATGGAAAATTGAATGTGTCAATTTTCACCATAAACGAAGTTCAAAAGTTGAAAAGACAAAACTTGCCCAAAATGCTGTTGTATAAAATGGATTTATCCGCCTGTCAAGAGGATAATTGTACTTTATTACTTTATAAATTTTGCTTTACTCCAAAGTTGAAGCAAAATAATCTTTTAAAAAATCTTGCCAAGTATTTCAAAATACTTTTAAGAAAACTATAAAGAAGACACATAACAAAAGCGACTCGCTTCTTCGTTTATTCTTCGTTCTCGCTTATGGACTTTTCTACGGTTCGATTTATTTATGTCATTTTTCAATAATTTTTCATAGCTTTCTTTTTATAGTTTCTTAGTTTTCAGCAATGTGTGAGATTAAAAATCATCATTTTTTTGAAATCGCAATTGAAAGTTGTTTTTTAACATTTTCTACTGCATTTGTTGTCATCGTTATGAGTAGTAAGAAAACGGCGAACACTCGACCGGCGCGCCCCCTCCCCCTCCCCTCTCCCTCCCTCCCCCTCCCCCTCTGGAACGGCAGAGTGTCGTGGTCGGCCGCCGTGGTGCTTCGAGTATGACCCCCCCTCCCCCCCTCTGGTGGAACGACAGAGGTTGTAGTCTGTCGTAGTGTGCCGGCCAGGTTGGTTCACGTTCACAAAATGTTCGCTGACTCCCCCCCCTTCTGGAACGACAGAGTGTCGTGGTGGACTTGGGCGACCGCCAGGATTAGTCTTGAGGCTATAGTGTGTGATGTTTTTCGTGCAATCTGCTGAATGTTGGGTTGTAAAATGGGCTGTTTCGAGTGGAAGGAGTGCTCGGATGAGAAAACGGAGGCCAGATTCGGATTCAGCGTGAAATTCTGCATCGGTATGGTGAATTTGAACGCCATCGGAGAGAAAAATTTTCGCTGATGTCCCCCCCCCTCTGGAGAGCTCGCTTCGATTTTGGCTTCCAGTGGACGGATTTAGTCGTGCCATAGCTCGTTTGAAAGCTAAGAGTAAGACAAATTCAGTGAAACAAACGGCTTGTTCATATCTGTCTTCGTTTAGATGTGAGACGCCATTTAAGATTTTGGGACATTGGCGAAAAACGACAGAGTTAGAATTTGGGACGTTTTGGGCTGTAGCTTCAAAACGAAGCATCGGATTGGAAAACGGATTTCAGATTTGAAATCAGCGTGAAATTCTCTATCTGTATGGTGAGTTTCAAGTCAATCGGAGAGAAAAAATTTTCGCTGACGTCCCCCCCCTCTGGACAGCTCGCTTCGATTTTGGCTTCCAGTGGACGGATTTAGTCGTGCCATACCTCGTTTGAAAGCTAAGAGTGAGACAAATTCACTGAAACAAACGGCTTGTTCATATCTGTCTTCGTTTAGATGTGAGACGCCATTTAAGATTTTTGGACATTGGCGAAAAACGACAGAGTTAGAATTTGGGACGTTTTGGGCTGTAGCTTCAAAACGAAGCATCGGATTGGAAAACGGATTTCAGATTTGGAATCAGCGTGAAATTCTCTATCTGTATGGTGAGTTTCAAGTCAATCGGAGAGAAAAAATTTTCGCTGACGTCCCCCCCTCTGGACAGCTCGCTTCGATTTTGGCTTCCAGTGGACGGATTTAGTCGTGCAATAGCTCGTTTGAAAGCTAAGAGTGAGACAAATTCACTGAAACAAACGGCTTGTTCATATCTGTCTTCGTTTAGATGTGAGACGCCATTTAAGATTTTGGGACATTGGCGAAAAACGACAGAGTTAGAATTTGGGACGTTTTGGGCTGTAGCTTCAAAACGAAGCATCGGATTGCAAAACGGATTTCAGATTTGGAATCAGCGTGAAATTCTCTATCTGTATGGTGAGTTTCAAGTCAATCGGAGAGAAAAAATTTTCGCTGACGTCCCCCCCCTCTGGACAGCTCGCTTCGATTTTGGCTTCCAGTGGACGGATTTAGTCGTGCAATAGCTCGTTTGAAAGCTAAGAGTGAGACAAATTCACTGAAACAAACGGCTTGTTCATATCTGTCTTCGTTTAGATGTGAGACGCCATTTAAGATTTTGGGACATTGGCGAAAAACGACAGAGTTAGAATTTGGGACGTTTTGGGCTGTAGCTTCAAAACGAAGCATCGGATTGGAAAACGGATTTCAGATTTGGAATCAGCTTGATGTTATTGTCCAATGAAGATCATCATCCAATGAGAATCAAGCATTTCTATATAAATAGCGAGCCTTCCACAGTGAGAATCATTCCATCGTTGAATCGCACGAGTGACGGACGCACATTTTCTCTCTCTAGTTCCCTATTCTATTATCCAACTAAAATGGTAAGTCGCTACTTTCCTCCCTCTCCTCCCTTGAACGTAAACTTAATACAATCTTTTTCATTTTCAGGCATCTACTCCATCTGCTGCACTAGTAGGACAAAATGGCGGTCAAACGTTACAAGGTTCGCTACGGTCAGATCATCTACAACTGAGGCCAGTGGAAGAAACAACCAAGGTACATAATCCTACACCGCTACAGCGTAAATTTAAACAAGTCTTGCGTTATGACGATCATAGCGTATTACTCCAAACGGGAATGCTCCCTTCCACGGATGTCAAGATAATGCGCAATCAGTATGGGGACTACATACTGATCCCCGTGAGTCCGTACATTCGCCACCAACTTGATATTATTGAGGAGTACGTGACATTAAATATGGACATTCCTACTCCTCTTGCTCAAGAGTGGAAGGCTAGAGATGACAAGGATACTCCCTATAGAAAGATTTGGGATGGTAATCACATTTGCCTACCGGTATCACATTGGTGTACTTACTATAAGAAGGATGGAGATCATTCAATACCCATCAGATGTGATGAGCTCGGAGAAGGTACTTGGGATATCCTTTTCAAAGTGAATGGGCTATATTATGGTCGACACAAGGATAATAAAATAGCCTCACTCTCCATGCATATGGAATCCATCCTATATATTCCAAAACCACCCAACGTGGACGACATAATTGATCAAATCCTTAACAGCAGTGGTACGAAGCGCAAGTCGGAGAAGAATGCTGCATCAAAACGCAAATCAAAGAAGGAGAATTACTAGTCCTTTCCTAACTCTACCCTATGACAATTCGCTTATGTGCTTTGAGTGTCGTGGACGTGGTCTTATTAGATACATTTTACTTCTTCGTTGCCATCATATCATTTGTGTATTTTGTCGTGAAAAGCATCGATGTAATTCTTCATTTTGTAATATGTTATAGAACGTTTCCTTAGATGTGTAAATTTCCGTTTTAGGCTTCTATCATCATTTTTATGGATTGTGAGGGTGAACCTGTACAGGAGCTCAGTGCTATTGCTATGAACAATTGGACATATCAGATTGTTAGTGTCTATCATCAACATGCCAACTGCGATCCCAATGTTGATCAATGGGCGAGAAAACACATTCATGGACTTAATCTGAAATATTTGCAAGACTATGGCTTTTCTTGTGAGAGTGCTCTTCTTATTGACTTTAAACGATGGTTAGCTGCTTTCAATGTTATACGCATCTTTTGTAATAATCCTGGTAAGGAGAGGAAAGTATTTCCCAATCTAATCATTGATGATATTTTGCTCCCACCTTGGGATAGTAGAGTGAATCAACATTATCATGAAGTCACGAAACGTTTTAAGGATTTGTGTGTTCCTATTTTGTCTATTCGTTGTAGTAGCTACGTTCATAACCAATGCTTCTTTCCTCCTTACCTCAACACTGCCAAAGTCCTGTATGGTTATCATTGCTCGCTGTATGATAGTTACCAGCTGTATCTATTTTATCTCTTTCAAACCATTGATTTATAATGCATGCTTGTTACCGTTATTCAATAAATGTTACTATGAGAAGAGTTGTTTTCATGCAATGGATGGGTTAGATAAAGGGCGATCATGTCTTTCTCAAACGACTGCGGAACATTACATTTTTATAGGCAAAGTTTAAAAGGAGCTGTTCAAGATTATGTGATAAATTTTCATAAAGATGAGACCGACATCGAAGCAGTGGTCGATGATGCTAGCACTCTATTTCTAGAGTTAATGAATACATTCTCTGATAGCATTATCATGGCGCGATTAGTTGCGAAAATTAAGTTTAGTCATTTTGGAAAGGAAGAGGTGGAAAGTCGCTCTTTCCATTTTGCTTCTTATTCAATGGAAGTGGTAGATCACCCCGAAGAATTTTTTAAAAGACATATGATAAAAATTGCTGAACGTCTTAACGCATTTAACCATCATGGTAGCAGTCTAGTGATTGAAGCGATTTCAGATATTCACATTCAACTTTCCATAAAGAAAAATTGAAAATGCAGTGGTACTTGATTGTAGCACAACTGGTTTTCGAGCTATGTCTGCTCACTCTCGAAGTATATTCCTTCTGTACATGCGTCTATTATTTAGAAAAGGCTAGCAAATTCATACCTTCAAAAAGACTTGCTATAGACATCAGTAACGGTGAAACTATGTGTTGCGATGTATGTAAGCGAAAGGATGGAAATGAAAAGCGCATCTTCAAGAGATGTAAGCATGCTTTTTGTCAACGCTGTTTCATACGTAATTGCATTCAACTTTGCAAATGTAACCACTGTGATATTGCTCATTTCGAGTGTCACTTATGTCGCAATAGTTAGTACCTATGCAAATGTGGTAAAGATAGGTTTTAGCAAAGACTAACACGGAAAATGGCGAAACGTAAAATGACGAAACGTAAAAGTCAAAAGTTTTCTTCAGCCATTCAAGCTCTCCGACGAATGAAAGCAAATCAGCGATACAATGCTATACGACATGCTAACGATAAATTCATTCGTGAAATTATTTCTCATGTCAGAAAGTTGAGGACGAAGAAATTAGCGCCAAAACAACGAAAGTTACTTAAGCGATATGCTACGAAATTGCGTTTCATCTCCAATCCTAAAGTCACCCTTCAAAGAAAGAGGGAAACTCTAACACAAAAGGGCGGTTTCCTTTCAGCAATACTTCCAATGATAGCTCCTGCCGTGGGCAACCTATTGGGTAATATCTTTGGCTCTAAGCGTTAATTATGCAAATGTTGAATCTCAAAGTAATAAAATGGATTTCAGACTTCAATGTGATAAAGTTCTGACTGTATCAGGTCCATCTCATGCAGGTAAAACTGTTTTCACGCTGAATTTATTGGATAAAAGAAGGGAGTTGTTTAAGGAACCTATCAATCGAGTGATTTGGTGTTATGGTATTTATCAACCGTCGCTGTTTCAGGAATTGCAAAGTCGCAACTTTATTCGACATGAAGGAATTATTCCAGTGGATAAACTTCAGTCTAATGATGTTGTTGTATTGGATGATTTATTAAAAGAAAGTAAAAATTCAAAAGATGTTACAGATATGTTCACTCGCGCAGCACATCATAAAAGGTGCTTTATCATCTATATCACACAAAATTTGTTTCCTGATGGAAAAGAAGCTCGTACACGAAACCTGAATACACACTATTATGCTATTTTCAAGAATCCGCGAGATAAAAGTCAATTTGAAATTTTAGCGCGACAAGTTGCACCCAGAGGATCAAAAGCCTTAATTGAAATTTTTCAAGCAGCTACTGAAAGACCATACGGTTACTTATTCATTGACTTTACGCAAGAGTGTCCGGAAGAATTTAGATTTCGAAGTGATATTTTGAAAACTCCCATGATTATCTACAAACTATGAGTTCTTATTCTCGCATGATTGTTATTCCTCAGGATGAATATGTACAATTGACTGCCATGCAGCAAGTAAAGCAACCTCTTGCAAATCAAATGTATAGGAAAGAAATAGATTATCAGCAAAATGTTCACATCAAAGATCCACATCGTGCTGTATTATTACAATCGGAAACTGTTGAGCAATTGAAAAACTTGAAGAATAAGATGCGTGACTCTGTATCGACTGCTACACCTTTAGCATCTCGCGCACATGCCATATCTCTTTTCAACAGTATTGAACCCCATCTCAATGTAAATGATAGAGGAGAAATCATTACAGATGAAAATAAAGTGATTGATGCTTCACGTTATGAAGACTTGATTCAGTATGCGACACGTAGAAAGCGCCGTCAGGGCTATGTTCCACCTGGTTGGACATACTTTCTTAAACTATTGAAAAAGCATAATGTACCAAAATTTGCTTTGAATAATGAGACATTGAAAGAACTTGATTCAACAGTGACTACTGCTCCAATGCTTCAGACGATGAAAATGCCAACAAATTGGTTTAAGACGTCACCTGCTACATCCCCTCCCACACTCACTAAGCAAACAAGAGGAAGAACTCGACGTAGATCTACATCGCCACTAAAACTAGTAAAAGGAAAACGTAAAACAGCTCCTCCCAAGAAATACATGTTCTCAGACTATTAATATGAAGCAGATGTGTTGCTTGCCATGTAATGAGCCGCCAGAGGTGAATGTCGTTGTCACTTGCACTTGCTGCGCCAGCTCTCACAATGAAACCCCTAAGCAATGTGAACACGATCGCAAAACCGCTAAAGCTAAATGCTGCAGTTGTTGTAAATGTAGAAAGGCAAGAAAGCAAAAAGATGAGAAGGAGGAAAAAGAGTCAGTCGTCATCGACTGAACGTTTGAAATCAATCTATTATGATGTAAAACATCCGGCAGGATTTGCATCTATCAAGAAATTATCAAAAGCGAGTGGTCTTCCACAATCACAAGTGAAACGATGGTTAAAGGGTCAGGCTACCTATACACTCCACAAACAAGCGAAAAAGAAGTACCGCACCCGCCATTATATTGTTCATGACATCGATGAACAGTGGCAAGCAGATTTGTGCGATGTCGCCTCCATTTCAAAACATAACTCGGGCAATAACTTTATTTTAACCGTCATTGATATTTTCTCGCGTTATGCGTGGGCTCAACCTTTAAAAACTAAAGAAGGGAAAGGAGTAGCAAAAGCATTCCAAACAATTTTTCAAGAAGGTCGCATTCCAAAAAGAATTCAGAGTGATCAAGGAAAAGAGTTTGAAAATCAGCATGTGAGAAGATTATTTGAGAGGCATGACATTGAGTTGTTTAGTGTAAAGAGTGCTTATAAAGCTGCACTCGTTGATCGTTTTAATCGCACATTAAAAAATCGCTTGTGGCGACATTTTACTGCCAACTTGACACAAAATTGGACAAAGGTTCTACAAGATACACTCCATGCCTACAATCACTCTATCCATCGTTCTATTGGACTCAGACCAGTAGATGTAAATGCTGACAATGTAGATAAAGTGCGCGAATCATTCCAACGTAAACGCACTCATGTGAAAAGTGATGTGAAAATTGGTGATAAAGTTCGTATCTCAAAAGTGAAAAGTGTTTTTGCTAAAGGGTACCTTCCGAATTGGACAGAGGAGGTATTTACAGTATCAAGGATTAATCAAAAAGACTCTCCGACCACCTACAAGTTGAAAGATTACGATAATGAAGAAATTGAGGGTAGCTTTTACCGCGATGAGATTGAGATAGTCACTGAAAGTGAAACATATTTGGTAGAGAAAATCATTCGATGTAAAAAACGGCAAGGTGAAGAATGGTGTCTTGTTAAATGGACTGGTTATCCTTCAAGTATGAACTCTTGGATGCGTCGTGCCGACATCTTTCATCTAAGTGATCGACAGTGATTCATGCAAAGTTGTAACTAACAATGTTTAGGGTTTGAGCT
Organism: Prostheceraeus crozeri; assembly: GCA_907163375.1. Classification (NCBI taxonomy): domain Eukaryota; kingdom Metazoa; phylum Platyhelminthes; order Polycladida; family Euryleptidae; genus Prostheceraeus; species Prostheceraeus crozeri. The sequence continues at coordinate 726,000 of CAJQUW010005981.1, read as the reverse complement.
ATGAATCCAACTGCCTCATTTTATTCACGACCCTCCTATGTAAGTAGTGGAGGACAAATTTACATCGGCGCTCGCCGCCAACGTGGAGGTAGCATACTTGGTGCACTGAAATCTGTTGTAGCACCTCTCATATCCAATGTCGGTAGATCTTTAAAACGAAATGTTTTAAGTAATGCCGTTGGCTTTGCTGGTGATGTTGCTAGTGATCTTTCCAGAGGTAGAAGTTTTAAGAGCAGTTTGTTGAATCGTGGGAAGGAACGCGGTTTAAAAACATTGAAGCAGACCTTTGCTGGTGTTACTCAAGGAAAGAAATCACCTAAACGAATGAATAAAGGAAGGAGGAAACATCGCGGAGCTGGTAAGGTGCGATCTTCAGTCAAAAGGCATTCACGCAAACGTCGCAGAGGCTCTAATCATTCATCAGGCGCTAAACGACGACGCTGCTATAACTTCTAATCATGGAGTGTAAAACTTCCGGTTTTTGTTTGTTTGATCAACAAGCCATACAGACAGATATTCTTAGTTCAAGTATTGTAGATTATCATCCTCGAACAGCTGAGAATGCTGGCCCCATTGAATTTGTTATTCCTGGTGGTAGTGATGACTACATAGATTTGAGTTATGCGATGGTTGATTTGAGGTTTAGAATTCAGCAAGCAGATGGAACTGCTATTGACGATGCACATAAAGTTGGACTGAACAATTTACCATTGACTACATTACTTCGCGATGTTTCTCTAACGATTGGAGAGCAGCAGGTGGAAGGTGATCAAAGCGATTATCCCTATAAATCATATTTCAATCATGTATCACAGTTTCATCCAGCAGCACAAAAAAGTCATATGGAAGCCATGGGATGGTACAGAGATGAAGCACGAAAATTTGATGTTGAAACAAACAGTGGCTTTGTAAAGCGATCTGCTATGATTAAAGATAGTAAAGTATGTCAGCTATATGGTCCGCTGAATTTAGACTTCTTTAGACAGTCAAAGTTTTTACTCTGTAATACCAGCATGCGACTCAAGCTGACATTGAATAAGCCTGAATTTGCGCTGAATGCATTTGCTAAAGTTGACAATTTTAGAATTCATGTGGAAGATATTGCACTTTACATTCGTCGAGTAGTACCGAATCCAAGTGTCATTAGAGGACATGCTGAAGGTCTTAACCGCCAAAATGCCATTTACCCCGTTCAGCATACAAAGCTTCTCACCTTTACAATTCCGAAAGATCAAAAGAGTTTCATGAAAGATGGCCTCTTTCCATCGGAAGCACCGAAGCTCCTCATGGTGGCAATGGTTGAAAATGATGCATTTAATGGTAATATAAAGAAGAATCCTTTCAATTTTAAACACAATCAGTTAAGTGAAATTGCTTTACGTGTAAATGGTGTGAGTCATCCTGGTCCACCCTACAAACCAGATTTTGCTTCGGATCAATTTATGCGCAGTTATGTTGATTTTATGGATGTCTTTGGCTTTTACAATACGGATGACACCAACGGACTGACTATGAAAGAGTTTAAGAGTGGATATACTATTTATGCATTTGATTTGACTGCTGACAGCGATATTAGTGCACCCTATCGTCAAGCGAACGTGCCTCATAATATTCGTTTGGATTTGACGTTCAAAAGAACACTACCTGAGACGATCAATGTATTAATTTATGCAGTCTTCGATTCAAATATTGAAATTACAAAGTATCGTGACGTGATTCTTCAGTATAATCGTTAATGAGTTGGTTGACTGCTGACGATATTAAGACTAAAGTGCAGCGTAATGCAGACGAAGCGACGTTGAAAGCTTTCGATAATGTCTATTCACTCGATACCTTACCACCTGCAGTAAATCACTATCCCATCTTTATTGCGCTAAACACTCATTCGCAGAATTTAGGCGGTGAGCATTGGAAAGCGATCTTTATTGGAGAAGACCGACGTGGTGAACTATTTGACTCTCTTGCTCAACCTCCAAATATACCAACACAGCAGTGGTTGAGAAAACATACGCGTCAATATCAGCGAAATGAACGCATACTACAACATCCACTTTCATCAACGTGTGGTGCTTTTGTACTGTACTTCATCTTAAAACGTTTACATGTATCTCGATTTGCATCTATTATTCAAAACTTTTCATGTAATCCATCCTCTAATGAAAAAATGATTTGTAAGTTCTATCATGATTTGAAATAAAAACATCATGTTGGAAAAATTGTTTTTTATTTTACAATCCGCTGGGTACGCACATACTCGATGAGATAGTCTAGGATTACATTTGCTTGCACATGAGATTTTAGTCCAGTAATGATCACTTTACTATTATGAAAGATTGCCACATGCACAGGTAACCAACAACTAATGAGAGCTGCAGGAAAAAGTTCGGGTTCATAACACAAATTGTAACTGCTGGTACGAATCTTCAAAAATGATAGACTGTCACTCAATTGAGTAGAGATCACCATATTGTCCACAGTCAGATTCGACATCACACACCTCTCCCTCTTCCATATCCGACGTAGTAGTCTTTGTAGCTCTAAGCGCATTGACTGCGCCGATGAATGAGAAAGGGCGCCGAGAATCTGTACAGTCCCATTTGGGAAGAGTTGAAGATTCCGTGAATTGTTCATCTTCACCACTAACATTTGAGGTCGGCCCGGGTAATACTTGCTGTTTGGAAGGTGTTGGTGTAATGTTGTGAGATCGATTTTGGTGTAGAGTCTGAAGCGACGGAGAATGTTGACGATGGTGTAGCGATGGCGCTTCATGATGAAAGAATGAGTAAATTGAGCGATGTACCTTCCTTTTATACTTTTCCCAACTACCTTGATGAAATGTGAAGTTAGTATGAAGTTGGGAATGATAGAGTTGAATTCGCCGATTGTTGACGCGCAACCAGATGCGATTTCCAATACGTGAATGTCTTTTCATATAGAAGTATTTCAAATCCTTCATGATATGATGTAGAGATTGAAAATGACGATAAGATAAAGCAAACTCTCTTCTCACATTTCCAGTTGAATCTTTGAAAAAGACGTTTCGATCATGATCCGTTTCAATACGTTGTAGGGAATCTAATTTCCAACTCATGGTGCGTGGTAGTCATGTCTGATTAAGATTTGCATAGTAGGGCGATGAACTCACGACGAATAAATGTCATGATGGAGCGATGTATGTATCTTCTATACTTCTCCCAATTGTATTTGCGAAATGAGAAACAGTTTGCGGAATGAGAATGGTAGATTTGAATTTCATTTCTGTAATGTTGAAGCCAAACTTGATCACCCAAGGAGATGAATCTTAATGTTTCAAAATATTCCAAATCCCTCATGATATCATTGAGGTTGACAAATTGTCGCCATGTTAATGTAATTCCTCTTGATGTATGACCATGAGAATTTTTGAAATGTACGTTTCCATCACGATCAACTCTGATATATTGTAGAGAGTCCAAAATCCAAATCTTCATGATGTTATGCAAAGTCGCAGATCAGCAATATAAAAATGTCGTTTTATCATATTTTGCTTAGCAATGCGGCTACAAAGAGATTTGCTAGTAATCGAGCCGCACTCTTTTCTACTCCCATTGATCATACACAACAGCTAAATGGAAATTGGGAAGTGGGTGTCACTCAACTTGTTTATAGCAACTGTGTCTATACTTTTGATCATGAGGTGATGACTATTAATATGAGACGTACAGCTGCTTACCAATGTGAAAAGGGGTGCCGAGTATACATTCCACAGTGACCAAAGAAAGATCTCTTATCATGTAAAAAGTTTATATATGATTTCTTGAATAAAGCGTGTAAACATATTGTCCAATTTACTCCGCACAATGATGATCATAATTATGTACATCATGTAGTTGAGAAAGATTGGATTGTTGGTTTAAGTCCAAGTTTAAGAAATGATTTAGGTTACCTCGCTAGCGCCTTAACAAGCTATGATAATTTTAACGTTAATTACCACATAAGTGGTCATAAACAGTTAATATATCGAGAGGAAGCTTATTATGTAGATCTTATTCCAAGAAATGAGAAGACGTTGGTGAAGAAGATTGTGATTAAGCCAAGAAAGACAAACATGACTCCTGAAACATTATTGAAGAAATTTAATTATCTCCTTCGAGTTGATGGTAAACAAGTGGCAACATTGACTTATATCAAATCATCTAATCATATTGCAATAAGTAAATTAAATGATGATGATCTAGTATTAGTTTGTTCAAAAGATTTTCATCAGTTCTTACGACATCGTTCTGCAGCTGTTCATGGAAAATCTGATATGCAACATTTACCATGTGAAAGGTCAAATCAATTTGATACAGAATGGACCGTATCTTTATACAGAAAGTATGTAGAGCCTTTAGGTGGTATCTTACATGAAACAAGAGTGTTGATGCCTCGCATTATTACTTCGGTTAAATTGGTTGTAGATTATTTAAATGAAGTGATTAATGAGCAACATATTTCATTTTCTGAAAAAGAAGGTACTTTGTCTCTCACTATAAGTGGAAAAGGTATTGAACTAATTATGGATAAAACTCTAATGGACATTTTGGGTTTTGATCAAAATATCTTTAAAAGTGGTACTGTAACTAAAGCTAGCGCAGACATGTCGCTATCGCGTCGCATTAACTATTTTCAGATATATTCCAATATTGATGAAGATGTACGTGTGGGAGATGTTGAAGCTCCATTGCTAGCAATGATACCATACCAGCCAAAAAGCTGCAGTATTTTATCTGAGCATACTTTCAAGAAAGTGCATTATACAAAGCTGAAATCAAACTACATCCCACAAATTGATATTGCCATTTATGACGATGCTGGTGCGTTGATTCCTTTTCATAAAGATGCTGTGACAAGTATCACACTCCATTTCCGAATGAAGAGTTAATGCAAAAGTATGCTAATATATTTTTTCCAATGTGAATAATATGGAAAGTGAAAATAAGGACTCGTTTCTAATCTACTTGCCCAGTAATGCTTCTATGAATAAATTTCCCAAAAATAAACCATCAGACTATCGAGTAGAATTAAATCGCCCACTACATTTAGAAGGTGAATGGGAGGTTGGCGTTTCTAGTATTTGCTATGATAGCAATATTCAGAATGTGAATGATTTGGAAGAAATGATATTGACTCCTCGCACCCGTGATGGAATAACGATGAATAATGCATTCCAGTTCCCATACAATTTAACATCAGATGGAAAGTGGAACTATGAATGGATTCAGATAAAATCAGATTCTTATGACCCATTTGGGAATGAGAAAATTATTAAGGCATTCAATAGTGGTAATACTTCCATCATGAGGAATAAGGATCAGAAAGTTTATGAGTTTACTATCTATCATTGGAGTGGGAGACAGTTCCTTGGCTTTCATTCTTTTACTAAAGGTCTTACACTGAGGTTGGATAATGAATTCTATCCGCATCTCGGTTTTGGCCATGGACTACATCTAACATCAATTGCTACTGCAAATGTTAAAAAAGTTTATTCAAATCGAGTCAACAAATTTCATTATAGATTTAAAATATTTGATGAAGATGTTGTAGAATGCGAAGAACGCATCATTTTGAAAAAGCGTGGTGTTCAACCTTTATCACTTATTGAGTTAGTAAAACGATGGAATGAGACTGTGGGTAAGAAGTATGGAGAGAAAATTATGGCGGACAAAAATAAGTTGATCATTCAGAAATATAATGACAAACTTACAGTTTATTTCTCTCCAACCTTGCGTCATTTTGTAAGACATTATACACCTATTATTGGAAGCGGTGTGGTGTATGCTTCTCATGAATATCACACTAAAGCTGATTCAGTTAATGATGAATGGTGGGTGGACATCTATGGTGATCGCATCAAGAAAATTTACCAGTCTTATGAAGAATCTAAAGTTGCTATCAATATAATGCCGCGTCTATATCATACAGTTGAAAGCTTCATTCATGTAGTAAATCCTTATATACAACAGAAGTTGAAGCATGTGATGAAAAGTAAATATGATGTAAAGACACACCACATTTCGTTTTCAATTGAAAATCAACGCGTTGTTCTGAGACTGGGTGATGACATTCAATGTCAATTGAGTAAAAATTTGAAAAAACTCTTTGGTTTTTCAATGCTACAAACTGTGTTTGCTGCTGCGCATACGATTGGTATAGAAACACCAATGACACTTGATAAACATGAACAGCACCTTTACATTCAAAGTGATTTGATTTTACCTATTTCTGTCGGTGAGAAAAAAGAATACATTTTACGGGATTTCATTCATGATAAAGACGCTTCATATGGAATAGTCGAGAAGATGTTTGAATCTATTTTCTATCATCCCGTCGTCAAACAAACTATACCCTCTATTACTATCAAAATTACCAATGGTTTACAAGAGTGCATCCATGTGAAAGATACTAAATCCCTCGTAACTTTAGTGTTTCGGAAAACAAAGTGAAGTCATTGTGATATGTTTATTGAAATAAAAATATGTATATGAAAAAGTCTTCACAGATATAGGGGGAATGGGCTGACTGTAGGCATATATTCACAAGGAAGAAACGATCTCATGCGATACATAAAACAGCAATGTTTATCTACAGAAATCAACATAAAAATACTAAGTTAAGGATGATTATGCTAAGACGTCTCCTGAATGTGGTAGCGTGAGTTTAATTCTTTTGGGTGGTGGTATGTTTGTGTCAGGATGTCCATGTGGAAGAGATATGTTGTGTTCTAACCAGCACCTCTTATCCTCCCATGCTGAAAGCGCCCGTTTCCTAAAAGTATGAGTTTTGATCTCATGCGACTTAGATTTTAAGATTGTCATATTGACAAACGTTATATTTTTATTTCTATAGGCTTTCCTGAAATTTTTATGTTTCATGTTAGAGACCAATGATCTTGATATGCCTTTAGCACGCTTAATACTATCGTCGCTATCCTTTAATTTCATACTGTACATTTTTGGACGGAGGAGAATCATTTCATCTATTTCCTTGCCTGCTGTCTCATCCTTAAAGCAGCCAAGTTTTGCCTTATTTTTGATGGAGTAGAGTGGGTGATCAGTAGGATAATTTGATGTATCAAAATATCTTTCTGAAGATTTTCCTACTTCATTGAAATTTAAATCTTTTTGAGTGGTAATACCTAAGAAGAAACTATCTGTATCGCCACCCAACAAACGAACCTCTTTTACGAGAGGACATGGTTTTAGTATTTTATAAAAGATTTGGTACATTTCAAGCTTAGAGTAATCTAGTACAGCTTGACCAATATAGATGGGCTTGCACAACTCAACTTCAGATTTTATCATTTTAACACCTACAAGGTCCTCATCGATAATGTCTCTATCGATGAATAGAGGTGATGAGACCAATTTCTTAAATTTTGCAACATCATTGACTAGTTTATAGTTTACACGTTTTCTAACATCCTCCATCGTCTTACCAAATAGACTATTATTCTTATACTTATAAAAATCTTTTTCAAAATTATTTTGGGCTAGTGCACGTTTCTGGCTGTTGCTATCAATATATGGTTTGAGGAAGGCTTTCTGTCTAAATTTAATAATGCGGTGAACTCTTTTTAAAATCATACCCATTTCTAAATAAAATTTTAAGATGCTAAAGTGGACTAGATAGTTTTCCTTATCATACTGGGTGAGTAAAAGTTTGCGACAAGGCTTATAGTCGGGTTGATCGCATGATTCTAAATCTTTATGAAATTGTTTCATAAAGTCGGAAAACATATCTTTGGTCACTTCACCTGATTCGGGTGCGAGTGGAAAATCTACGGTTTTATGTTTAATATTATTTGGATAGATTAGATCTATCTCAAAATAATATCCCCAATCACCTTCATCTGGAATTGCTAGTATGTTAGAAGGGTTGGAGAGATGCTGAATTTCACTATCATCTAGCCAGCTAAACTCAGAGTGAGGGAGTGGTTTGGATAGTGAACTACCATATAAATTATTTTGGTCATAATACTTAAGATGAAGCTGATCATCGCCTACTAATTTTGATTTTAACCTATGTTTATTTACAAATGTGAGACCACCGCGAAATCCTCGCTCAAATAAATTATACATCTCTGGATCTTGTAAGAGATGAATGGTCTCACCAGTCATTTTAAAAGCAGACTTAAATGACATGGCTGGCAGACTGACAAAGTGGACGGGATCTAAGTTATCTTCTTCTAATGCCACTCGTCGAAACTCCTGAAATACATCAGCCAGCAAAAATACATCTAACTTAAGGTAGGCAATCATATATTCGCCAAATGTATGGCAGTCAAATTTTATCCATGCATCTTGTGCATGATCATAATCTTCGATCTTACATTCTGCACCGCTCAAATCATTTTTAAACTTATCTATGGGCGGAAGAGACGTCTCGCCGAGTTTATTAATCGCATCAAAATATGCATATGGAAAGACTCCTTTCCGTGTGATGACTTCATCGGTTAGATTTGGATATTGTTTCTTAAGATTTTGTGTTAGTGGAAGAGACTTTAGATTTTGTACGAGAGAGGCCAGTGATGCAGTCATAAATTGGTAGGAATCTAAAAATTTTATATCAAAATAGACCGTCTTATTTTCTTTAGTTTTATCGACAGGCACTTTTGCTGTCATGGCCATAAACTTCTCTCTCGTTTGTGCTATTACATCAAGCTTCCACTCTTTCATTTGACCTAAACCTCCTTTTATTATCATATGGCTGTCGTAGCCCTTGAAATTATGGAAAATGACGGGTAATGTACGCCGTTTCATCCTAAGTGAAAAATTGCATTTTGAACATAGTGCGTTTCTAAATTTACCAGTGATGTGATCATGGTCGCGCACTTTCTTAATCTTATCATCATCAAATGTTTTACTACATTTGGGGCAAACGTTGCAACTATCAAATTTTGCTTGATCATCTGCTGTCATATGCAATGATCTGCGATAGAGTTCACCATCATACTTTTGTTGAAATTTTACAGCCTGTTCGAGGAATTGCAGGAATTGGTAAATACAATCCTCACCTTGCCAGACGTGCATTTTATTTTTTCTATTTTGGAAATGGTCATGCCATACTTCATAGCAGGATATGGCTGCTGGCTTGTGGATATCATCGATATAGCATTCGATGTCAGCATAGATGACACGAAGAGGACTTAGTTCATCGCCATTCTCTCTATATGAAAACTCCTTATCTTTGGGCATGCGCTCCATTTGTAGTTTACCTCGCTTACACCATTCGTAATGAGTTTCAAATTTATTTTTACTCCTAAAGTTGCGAATGCATCTGTCACAGTAATAAATCTCTGATGAGCTAGAATTTCTTAGGTGGTGGTATAAGCGAGAAATTTTGGGAATACAATACCGCAGTAGTGCCATTCCTCACTATCATCCTGTCTTACTAATAAAAGGTTGATGACGTGCTCATAACAACTCGAACGCGAGTTGTAGCGGACACCCTTCAATCCCTTTTCCCAAACATGGAGAACTATTTTGATGTTGTTCAATTTTTCAAATTTTTCTATATCTTTAATTTTCATATCTTCACTATTGCAGTCATCAAACTTTAATTCATTCTCCCACTGTTGATACTTACTCTTGCGGTATCGGCTATTCTGTACATCATTATAGTGGAGAATGGAGAGGACGGCATACTTAAAACAGTGCGATTCGCAATCTACAGAAATGACCGCTGTTTTATTTTTTAAATTTTTCGGAAGTTTAAAGGAGCCTCGTCCAGAGTAGTTCTCTAATAAAGTGATTTTAATCATGGCGGTCTCAATACCATCAAAAACGAGTCCACTATCACGCTCGTTAAATTTATCTATGTTTAATTTTAACCCTTGGATATGAAAATTTATCCAAGACTTGCAGTCTACAACTTCGGTTGCAGGAGAGGAGGGTATGTGAAACTCCAACCTCTCTACTATTTGACCAGTATGGTGGTCGATTTTTGCATATTTTATTTTGAGATAGATGAGCGCCTTCATTCTAAAATTGGCTAAATTGTTGAAGAGCGCACCAATCAAAGATGAATTTTGATGAAACCATTCTTCAAAGTCAGTAATGGTTTCTGAGGATTCCATCTGGTAGTTCCTCACTAAATTATTTATGGACACTTCAGAGAGTCGGATAGAGGAGGCGCTGTTAGTATAACTATCGTCACTGTGTGTATGTCGAAGTCTATGTGAAGATAGTTCAAAATGTGAGTCAAAAGACTGAATGCATAAATCGCAAGAAAAGGAGACATCGTTAACAGAATCATCCCCACCTTCGGAGATTGATGCTGACTTAGGTCTACAAACACCTCGCTTGATGTGTCGGACGAGATCACGCTTCCTCGTGAAGATGTGCCCACAGTCAGCACATTCCCGATCGTTGCATTCCCGCGACAATGTTGACATGGACTCGCTCGAGATGGGACTGGTATCACCTGAAAGAGAAATCATTCTTTCATCTCTGTTCAAGTCTCAGTGTATTGTTACAACCTACCTTGACTCAACAACTCTAAACTTTCCTCGAGAAGGGAGGGCGTTGGTGATGAAGTTGATGCCTGAAATTGAGGAAGATGCTATTAGCCACACGTTTGAGGGAGATGAGAGAGGAAATCTTCAACTTACCATTTCAACGAAATCAAGTTTAAGGTTGATACTTCAACAAGATAGAGACTTCACTCAAATTTGGAATTCACGAGAGAGCAGTTCACTTGTACACCTCAAATATAGAATTCGCCAGAGAACACTTCACTTATACGTCTCAAAGACAGAGTGAAATGACACGAATGTCACTTTACATATATACTTTCATATTCATCATTCATTGGCTGTTCATTCTGATTGGTTGCTTGTTGATACTTAAGAATTAGAAAACATTTCAAAGTTATTATTCACAGTCAACATGACAAGCCCTCCAACAACACCAAACACAAAATTCTCTTCTCCATCCTCAACACCAAAGGCGCTCGTTGCACCAAACGCTCCAACGAAGGGGAAGGTAGAGAAGGTGTACCGACTGGACAATATCAGAAAGTTGTCATTACCAGCGGACAACGAAGAGAGTGTATGTGAGAAGGAGTGTCCCGACTTAACAGGGGTGAGGTGGAAGTATCTCCAGTACGATACTGACGATGTGATGGAGATCACCAGCAGCAAATTCCTCCACCAATTATGGGAGTTGTACACCCCTAACTCCCAGCCACGAACTATGGCGGAGTGGGAGTATATTGACAAAGTGAGGCTCGCAGTGGAAGAACGATTGAAACAAGTGAACTGTTTTTGTGATCTATGTGAAGCCAGACTCTGGGACGATATTGACGATGAAGACCTTTTGAAATACATGCCATAATAAATTTTTATTTCATATTATCTTTGCTTATATACTGACTTACTTGAATGGGGCTTCAGTGGATGATTTAACCATGTATACTTTTTCATTTGGAAATAGTAGCACACTTAGTTTAACTTGCAATTCTTATAACATTTCATATGGATGATAATGGTAGATGAAATAGTGTTAGATAAAATTAAGATAGCTTACACTTCTGATACAGGGATAGCAATCGACTACGATCCATGTGTAAAGAGCTTGTTAGACTACGGAAGAGAGAAGTGTGTTATGTTGCGTGTGGCGCGTGAGTGTCCTCCCATTTCATTTCATTCATCAATTCGTCTCATTGATAGAGACAGGTAGAACTCATGGTTCTCATAACGTATGCAATGGAAAGTTTAAGGTAACCTTCGACAGTTGGCTAAATGTCGCCCTGGCGCGAATGCATACTACGTTGAGACAGAGGCAATCACTTGCAAACATGACGCAGAGAGGTTTAACAAGATTGACCATTGCCGAATGTCCCTTGCGGTATACATAGCTACGGGTTTCACCGCCGCCCTTTACAGGAACGCCCGTCGAAAGGAAGTATTACACCGAACTTCATTTGCAACGTTCAAGTTGACTGATAGCAGATTCAACTTAATGATAGTATTCGCCAGTCCGAAGACTGCCCAGGGCAAACCGCGTGGAGGTTCTATCATGTCTTGCCCCATGGTGGCCCTTAAGAGAGCCGGTGGTTCGTTCTCGGGGTGTGTGGTAGGGACTCAGGCAACGGGGCGGGTGGTCGCTTCTCTTGGATGTCTGTAAAGAAAGAAGTAGTGAGTTATCATCTTACATTTTAATTTAGTCATTTTTACTTACAGATCTTCTCGGACGCTTCCTCATAAAGGAAATTCGAGATCGGATCACGATGATCGAAGGTGAAGTGTAGACACTCCACCCCTTTCTTCACCCGAGAGTAGCATTTCTCCCCTCTTCCACGCTCGTACAAGAGAGGAGTTTCTGCTACTCTCCCCTTTCTAATAGGAATGTGCAGACGACTGGAACGCACCCTTCGATCGCGATCCACCAGCTGCGCCGAACGGTGCAGCTCGTGGTTCGTCTCGACAACCTTAGCCATCTGCATACGGAGTCTCTCCACTTCCTCCTTCAACCTTCGTATCTCCTTCTCCCTACTTTCCCTCTCTGCTAGCAAAGCCTCTTCTCTGTCTTTCCCCTCGAGAGTCTTGAGCCTCTCCTGCTCCAACTCGCCATCCCGCTCGCTTAATCTCTCCTTCACCTTCTTCATCTCTCCGGCCACGTTCTTTAGATCCTCATACTTTGCCTTGTATGAGAAGGCCTCCTCCTTCAACTTCTCCACCTCTTTCTTTAGCCTATCCCGTTCGGCGATCACCGGCGGGCGCTTGACAAAATTGCGACATTGTGTTGCAATTTCGCTCGCAGTTACGGCTGTAGGGGTCTCGCGATCGAGGTCGACGTCCTCGATAGGTTGCGACTGTAGCTCTCCCTCCTCCTCCTCACTATCGCTGCTGGACAGCGAGCTCTCGCTACTAAGCGAGGATACAGCGGCAATCGCTTCAATGGCGGATTGTAGCTCAGTGGCCTCAGTGGTGAAGAGTGAACTCCGTTCTTGCTCGTTGGAAGATTGTAGCTCCAAAGAACGGAGCTCAGTGGCGAAGAGTGAACTCCGTTCTTCTTCGCCTACTTCGCCTGTTTGACACTCGCTGTGTTGTGAGTGCCAATCCTCCAGCCGCTCACTTAAGCGACTGACTTTGTGGGCTCCGCAATAGTAGCGAGCGACCCCTATCTGTTTCTTGTTAGTGCAAGCGTGTTTCTTGAAGGCGTCAGCTCGGAATACCTTCCGGCATTGACACAGTTTGAAACTGGTCTTCATATTATTGTATTTCGGCATTTCTGAAGCGAAAAACGGAAAACAATGATTTTACACTTAGTGAGGAATGACAGATTTGAGTATAGTGAGTGGCACTCGATCCCGTCGACAGCCCGAAGGCCTTGTACTGATCACTAGGGAAGTGAGAGATCTTCCCCGATACCCGCTATTTACAGCTTAAGACATCATTGTCACTGCCCCGAAGTGGTAACAGCAACGCCGAGTCAAAGGTAGTGAACAGTAGCTGGGATCTAACCCCTCAAAGCTGCCTTAGACTTAGTTAAATTTGAAATCTGATAGCACATTTGAACTTAGCATTCTTGAAAACCTTGAGGAAACATCCCAAGTTATTGCTTTGATCAGCTTGATAGCAAGCCGTAGAGAGCTTGATTCACCAGCGTTTCGCAATGGAGATGTTTAGAGGCCACCCATGACAAGATAGCTAAGACTCAACCGATTGGCGTTCAAAGTGCTACGTTGAGAACTGTGTCAAATGCCCAACATGAGACATGAGTTGTCCCAGCGGTTACGGTCTAAACTATGACACACTCCCTTGCCACACTTATCACTACGGCATCGTCCGCCGTCCCGAAGGAACACCCTGTCAGTGGAATATTACAGCAAAACTCTCCTTGTCTTGCTCGCTTTCAGTGAAAAGCCGCTTATACCATGAGAAGACTGGCTCAGACATCATTAAAAATGCTTTCATTGACTTCAGCAGGGTCGAAAACCCCAGAAAACCTCCAAAACTAGTGAATTTAAATTTTTCAACTTTTTAGTACTACTTATGAAATTTTATAAGTAGTGTGTCACTTAGGGCAGGTCAATAGCGACCGAACCTTTTTTGAATCAAGTCAAACGGACTTGTAAAAGCAAAGTTACAAGCCTTTAAAGTTTTGGAGTCTTTTATGGCCTGGAGACGAAGGCCATCTCCTGGCGAACCTCTAAGTCTGACGCCTTAGCTGATATCAGCAATGAAATTTTCTAAGTCGGTTTCTTACAGAAACCAGGGATTTGGAATGTCCGAAGCTATCATCGGAGCTCAGAGAGACGACTTACCGTTGGCAATCTCTCGTCTGAATGACAAGTCTCTGTCGGTTCCCAGCTTATATAGTGTGTGGCGATCAGCTGATGACGTAATACCCATCATCCAAACACTAAAAACCCGTCTATCTCCGATTCTAGTGCTCCGATTGAGCTGGAAATACACCATTTCCATGTAGAATTTGACGCTGAATCCGAATCTGGCCTCCGTTTTCCCATACGATGCTTCGTTTTGGCTCTACAGTAGGCAGCCATCGCAAAAATTCTAACTCGTTTTTTCGAAAAATGTTGAAAATTTTTCTCTCCGATTGCCTTGAAACTCATCATACAGATAGAGAATTTCACGCTGATTCCAAATCTGAAATCCGTTTTCCAATCCGATGCTTCGTTTTGAAGCTACAGCCCAAAACGTCCCAAATTCTAACTCTGTCGTTTTTCGCCAATGTCCCAAAATCTTAAATGTCGTCTCACATCTAAACGAAGACAGATATGAACAAGCCGATTCTTTCAGTGAATTTGTCTCACTCTTAGCTTTCAAACGAGCTATGGCACGACTAAATCCGTCCACTGGAAGCCAAAATCGAAGCGAGCTGTCCAGAGGGGGGGGGGACGTCAGCGAAAATTTTTCTCTCCGATGGCGTTCAAATTCACCATACCGATGCAGAATTTCACGCTGAATCCGAATCTGGCCTCCGTTTTCCTATCCGATGCTTCGTTTTGGCGCTACACACCAAAACGTCCCAAATTCTAACTCTGTCGTTTTTTCGAAAAATGTTGAAAATTTTTCTCGCCGATTGCCTTGAAACTCACCATACAGATAGAGAATTTCACGCTGATTCCAAATCTGAAATCCGTTTTCCAATCCGATGCTTCGTTTTGAAGCTACAGCCCAAAACGTCCCAAATTCTAACTCTGTCGTTTTTTCGCCAATGTCCCAAAATCTTAAATGGCGTCTCACATCTAAACGAAGACAGATATGAACAAGCCGATTCTTTCAGTGAATTTGTCTCACTCTTAGCTTTCAAACGAGCTATGGCACGACTAAATCCGTCCACTGGAAGCCAAAATCGAAGCGAGCTGTCCAGAGGGGGGGGGGACGTCAGCGAAAATGTTTCTCTCCGATGGCGTTCAAATTCACCATACCGATGCAGAATTTCACGCTGAATCCGAATCTGGCCTCCGTTTTCTCATCCGAGCACTCCTTCCACTCGAAACAGCCCATTTTACAACCCAACATTCAGCAGATTGCACGAAAAACATCACACACTATAGCCTCAAGACTAATCCTGGCGGTCGCCCAAGTCCACCACGACACTTGTCGTTCCAGAGGGGGGGAGTCAGCGAACATTTTGTGAACGTGAACCAACCTGGCCGGCACACCACGACAGACTACAACCTCTGTCGTTCCAGAGGGGGGAGGGGGAGGGTGGGGTCAGACTCGAAGCACCACGGCGGCCGACCACGACACTCTGCCGTTCCAGAGGGGGGAATAGGAGGGGGAGGGGAGGGGGAGGGGGCGCGCCGGTCGGGTGTTCGCCGTTTTATTACTACTCGCGTGATGAATTCTTAGAGGGAGTAAAGTTCTTACGTCGAATGTTATGAAGCCACTTCTTCAACAATTCGGGGTTTGAGAACGGAAAGGCGTGAAAAGAAATGTTAGAGTTTTTCGAAGCACGGTTCTGGCATCGCGGAACACAACATGAGGTAACCATTTCTCAAGAAATGAAATTTCTGTAAACAGTTTTGCAAACCTGTTCGAAAATTTTATCTTTCTTATGCCTTTTGAACACATGTTTCGGATTAAGAGTAGGAGAATTGATAGCAATTGCCTAGGGCGTGAGGATTTTTTTTAATGATAAAATCGCCATTTAGCGTCGGTAGAATGCATGTCAAATTCAATTTTATCTTGTTGAAGTATTGCGACATCGCCACACTGTGTTATGACACTCATCCCAGCTTCGTTAAGTACACAAATTTTGTCACCCTTATCAAATAAATCATCATCAATTGAAAACAACACCACAGGTGTCAATTGCGATCAGCTCAGCGGCCGTCATTTCTTGCCTACATACCGGGAGCAGGCGTGGCGGCGATGGGAAGTTTTCAGGCTTCACGGCTGAAATAGGGAAACGCGGAAAGCAGTCCATCTATCCCTTTCTAGATCTGTGGCTTTGGCAGACTGTCCGCCAAGCATCATCGACTCGAGATGACTCCTCGGTCAAACAGCTACGTTTAACTTTCTTGTGCTAGCTCTCTTCAGGAAGGGAGATGTTGTAGTGTGATAAACAGAACAGCTGCATGTAATTGCCTCTCCTTTATCTCTGCTCGTTATGTATCTCTGGTCATGTTAGACGCCGCCAGCTGCTATTACATGTTTAAGGTGTCAAGTCACTTAAAGCCGCTGGCGTTGCTAATAAACTTAACTTGCTTGTCGGTCTCGGCACAAGCCTGGTTGTTCTCTCTCTCTCTCCCACACACTCAAATACATAGTAAGGGCCAAGTTAGAACAATGTCAAAGTCGATAAATTTGTTGTGTTGAAGGATTTGTAATCATGCATCTTGCCATATGTTCGTTGCTTAAAGGTTTCGATCATCATCAAAGCGTGCAGTAATTTGTTTAGCGGCATAAAGTCCGAATTGTCGCAAAATCTTGTCATGTCTATGCAGTGCTCTTTCTGCGGATATTAGTAATTCCTTGCTGCTTTATCCTCTTTATCTTGGTAATCTGAAACTTTTCTTCGATTTCATGACGAAATCTTCTAATGAGGAGCAGATGCGACCATATGAGCTGACTGCTGAAAACGTTAACTCCAATTTTGTGGTGCATTCTCAGGAGATGTCAAAAGTGTTACTGGAAAGTTGAAGTCGTCCACTTTGTGATATATAGCAGTCTTAAGGCCAGTGCTGGTAACTTTCAGCTTAACGTCAAGATAATCTGCTTCTTTATTATCAAGTCCGCATGTGTTAGCTTCTAAGCTATCTGGATAGATACTTGGACTAATTTTGTCCAAGCGCTTGTAATTGAAGATACATAGGTCATCGATGTATCTGGTGGTCTTGGACAGTAGTCGTGCTACTCCAATCTTCTTCTGTTTTATATTCAATGCCTTGAACTGATGAAAATAATCTATCAATATCGTTACCTGAATGGTCAGAAATTTAGGATTGAATTTTATGAACTACAGGGGGTGGACAATTTTCCGAATTGTTTTCATAAATAGGCAGCTCGTGTTTTTTGCCTAGGCAGCAACCGCCAAAACACGAGCTCCCAAATGTCTGAATACTTCATAAAGAACTCGGTGTTATTGCCGGTATAGTGCTTATATTTAAGCTTGGGCATCGAAGCGATGTTTTATCAAAGCACAACAGAAGTGTCAGTGGCACTAAGCGCCGGCCGTTTTAATCACAACACTTCATTTTTCAGATTGGTCAATTAACTGGAGGAGTGATAAAATCTTTTGGAATTTTCTTTTTCCTAGGCTGACCATGGTAAATAGTAGATAGTCTGATCTATAGTAAAAACGAATAGCTCAATATTTTTTAATAGAATGCATTAAAATTGTTTATGAATACATTTTCAAATTTCCTATTGATGTTTACGAAGCATAAGTAAAATCGTTTAAGTTTGCTCTAAGAATCTATAGAGTTATAGCTTCTGGACTCTGGAACCGCATGCAGACGATTAAAAGTATGGGAAATGTTGATTTTGTCAGTCTTCATCATAGCAGAGGATAGCATTCATCAAAGATTAAGTATTGAATCTCTTTAAATTTTCATCTTATTCAATGATTTTTCATTTCATGGAACTTGTAAACTTGGCACGTCTTTTCATGTCACAATTGGCTTGATATGGATTAAGTTTATTCAAATATTTAATAAGTTAAAAAAATGAAATTGCTTAAGCTCTATATTCAATGCCTTGAACTGATGAAAAATGATCGATCAATCTCGTTACGATATTTACATTCTGAAACAAGTTGTAAAAAAATAGAACTCAAACAATATTTCTGTTTCAGAATGCATTGAACCTCCGATAAATAGCAGACATGAACTGGTAAGTTGCCCAATCATAAGTGAAATTTTTTAAGTTCTGTTCACTCCTGATCTGTATTAACATCGTTTTTCTGCGGGTTCCTCTGGTGTTAAAAAAATGTTTTCCTTCTCTACAAAATGATTGAGAGAAATTCCTAAAATAAGTTAATTGAAAGCGACAATATACAAGTTACATTGTGAAGCTTAAGATCATATGAATAATTTTCAACACTACAATCAAAGTTCAATCCTTGTGGTTTCTGCACACTGTTACACTCAATAAATAACATAGTAGAATCTACACTTTTAAAGAAACTCCGCAAAATGACATCATATTCGGTTTAATTAATCAATATAATTAAATCAATGAATAAAAAAAATTGGTTAATAAATAAAACCAATTAAATCAATAATTGACTAAGGTAAAAATAAATCAGGATATCGAAAAAATCCGGACGATCAAAACGGCCGGATGACATCTGCTATCTATCACTCCCTTTTCTTACAAAAATGCATCATTTACTAAATCCTCTGTGACAAAGAACCTTATCAATTAGGATAAAACTGCAATCCAGAAAAAAAAATTGTGTGCTCTGCTTTACGAGATGGGCTGGCTGCTTTGTTTTGCTAAATGCTAGATTGGTGTATAGAAATCTGCCAATTCTATACAGAGATCTTCGCATTGAAATTACGAGCTCTGTTTCGAACAACCTCTAATATTAGAAAGCAAATGACACAAAAAATTAAAAATACAAATGCAAGAATTAAAATAAAGTCGCAATAAAAAATCAGGATATTTTAGATCAAGGTGCATAAAATTAGGATAATTTAGGTCAAAAATGAAAATTTAGGTCATGTGTGAAGCCTGATTGCTTCATCATAGCGTTCCAGCTCGTTAGATTTGTGAAACTTGTTCTAAACAAGGTTAAAAAACCTTCATTTTTTAAATGTATTTCGTTTTACGTGTTTTAAAACATGCGTTGTGTTTTAAAACTATAATTCTGATGTACCGAGTGGTCAAAAAGTTTGTATATACCTAATGTTAGACGAAATATCTACATTTCTGATATGTAGATTCCGTATTCAAGTAAAAGTTTGTTGGAAAATAATTTGAAATGGATATCCATGGCTTATGATTGAGGAAACAAAGAAGGCTATGACAAATCTAATTCTAAAATTACATTGGAAACTTTGCTTTTCGTACAATACGTGAGATAATGATTCTTAAATGTTATTTCAAGACATTTTCTCACAAACATAATTCATCAGTGGATCTCCTATTTAATAACGCAAAACTAAAACAAATAATATTATGATATTCACGACATTCATTTCATGACAGACTGCACATTCGGTCAAAGAAGTTAAAAGTCAAAATAAGAATTCATTGCCTTAAGTGCTAAAAATTCTTTTCACGAGCTTCGGCACATTGCTCACATCTTTCCAAAACACTGGCAAATTCTCCGACGTAAGTCTTTGTTTCCATCAATGTCTGAGAACGCCTGAACTAAGTAGGCTCTCAACTGAGGTACAAAGGTTGGTCGCTGGCCATAAACTAAGTTCTTGACCCCCCCCCCCAAACACTGAAATCCATTGGAGTGAGATCAGGGGAACGAGGAGGCCACTATATGTGACCTGATCAACCGATCCACTTCATCGGGAAGACTTCATCAAGATAGCTGGCTGGCTGACTGGTTTATCCGACCCCGTCCCGCGGACAGGGGCGTGGCGGAACGCCACGGAGACCGAGAAGGCGGACAACCCCCACGGGCGATGCCAGAGATCAAAAAACAGAGCCCGAGGACTCGAAGATAGCCGCTCGGGTAGAAGAGAGGGAGGGACAAGAGCAGAGTAAGTGGGGTACATCGTGGTTTACACCACAAACAGGGCAGTCAGGAGAAGTGGACCTGCCAATCCTGTGAAGATAGGAGTTAAGAAGAAGGCTGTGGCCGTTGCAACGAAGACGTGAGAGCTCACAACGGACAGCGCGAGGGAGGGACAGCTCCTCAGTTGCTACGCCAGGGACTTGTGAAGAAATCAAAGACGAACGAACAGAAGTCCTCCAGGAGTTGAACAGGGAATGACGAATGAAGGACTTCAGAGAAGACAGACACTGAGGAGCTGCAGAGGGGAGAGAAGTGTCACTTTTGGCAAGCGCATCTGCAGTATCATTGCCACTGATGTTCGAGTGACCAGGAAACCACTGCAATGACACATAGTCATTGTTCACAGTTTGTCTGCGTTTTACTATCTTAATTCGCTTATAATGTATTTTTGTTGGTTTCAGACATCAAAATTTAGGAGCAGAATATCCTAATGAACCTCATCTACGATAGTTTTGAATACCACTGGATATGATTGTTATTATCCATTGTATTCAAGATTTAAACTTGTTTGAGGTACAATCAACCTGAATTCCGATGTCTACGTTTACAAAATTGACCTTCAGTGGACTCAATCTAGGTAAGTTTCATCATCTGAGTAGTTGTTGTTGCTTATTATGCGGTTGGGTAAAGGCAAGCGACCACAAATCGACCCGCTACATACGGTCAATACACCACGGGTCGAAGTCGACCAACCGAATCCGGGCCGACTTAGGGGCGTCCGGACACGTCGCGTTCGGGCCGAAATTGTTTGCCGACTTCGGCCCAGACTTTGGCCGACTTTCCGTTTGCACAGGGATAACTGATGCAATTGTGAAAAAAATGCGTACACTCAATGTAAACATTTCAAAAGTAAGGGAATGCCAAGTTAGTTATTACATCATTTTATGAAAAAAATTAATGACAATTAATTGATTAACTTCTGGTTGCCGGACTATTTGTCTAACTTATAATTAATTAAACATGACCTAACATTTATGTTCCCTGAAGATAGCTTCGTGAGGAAAACATAAATTCATTTACAAATGTAATTACATTTGTTTAGTAACAATAAATGCAAATTAATTGAAGCATTTTAAAATTGAACGCATTTAAAAATATATCTTTATGCATATTCTTCATTCACATATCTATAAATGCCTAAAATTCCATCAAGGCATGCTCTTTTCAGTTATCATTTTATACCCTAAAAATGACTGCGTTCTGTAGTTGAAATTACTCGAAATTGGTCAATAACGGCTGAATAAATCACTTCATTAAGTTACATATACATCAGATAATAATTCAAAAGTAAGGGAATGCCAAATTGCTGCTAATTTGGCATTCCCATACTTTTGAATTATTATCTGATGTATTTTATGCATGTGTAACTTAATGATGTGATTTATTCATCCGTACCAATTTCGAGTAATTTCAACTACAGAACGCAGTCATCTTCAGGGTATAAAATGATAATTGAACAGAGCATGCCTTGATGGAATTTTAGGCATTTGTATACATGCGAATGAAGAATATGCATAAAGGTATATTTATAAATGCTTAAAATTTCATCAATGCATTCTCATTTTTTATACCCTGAAAATGGCTACGCTCAGTATAGTTGAAAGTAATTGGTTCATGATCTCATAAATTAGCATCATATCGGCAATCCTATTTTCACTTTCATTTAGAATGTCCAACCAAAGAGGCATCATCTCTACGTGATTGTTGGCTGTTTATAATTATCTTAAAAGATTTCCAAATTAGACTTGACTTGACTTTACCCACCCTCAATCATGTTTGCAAGTGGACAGGCATTTGCTATATTTATTTTTCATGATTGTTAGCTGTTTGTAATTGTCTTTAAAGATTTCCAAAAATGCGCTATTGGTCCACACTCGCAATCATGTTCTCATATGGATTTATTTGTCATACTTGTACTTCCTTTTTTATACTGATAGTCAGCTGCATATTTGCGTTTGAAAACTTACAGACTGAACACTTTATCTCCTTCGTAATCATCCTAATTTCGTAATTTGTTTTATGACACATTTTTCATCGGAACTTGTCTAGTGCTCATACATATGGTGATTCTTGTCGTTTTATTATTTTTTGCCGGGAAATAAATGTGACAGCAGGTCGGGTAATTAATGTAATGGTATTGATTTTAAGCAGCATAATTACATGAAGTGAATAAAAGCTCATGTCGTTTTCCTATTTTTTATGTTAAATGTACATGTATGTTCCTATTCATTTTAATAATGTTAAATTCTATAACTTCTTTTTATGCGTCAATAATATTCAATATTTTTTGCATCAAGCATCTTACTGCGCATTTTAGACCAAAGTCGTCTCTCAAAAAGATATCATCAATGGAGACCGGACACTACCAAGCCAGCACAACCGATGGCAGAGAAGCATACCACTGTTCTGTAGGCCGACATTTACTTTTGAGGTGAGTCGCTAAAATAATTTCTTGTGCGATTATTTGTCACTGCCTCCGAATGTTTTGGTTTTAGCAGCATTGAGTTTTTCTGCTGATCCTTGGAACATTTCGTAGCAGGATGACTTTGATCAACAATATTAATCATCACTATCAACAACAAATTTCTTCAATATTTTGCTACAACGTCAAGTAGGCTATAACTGTAATTTCATCAAAAGAATGTGAACATATAATTAGATGTCGGCGGCTGTCGGGGAATTGTCGGTAGTGTGTCGGCGAAACAGTCGGCTCACCGATTCGTCGGCAGATAGTCGGGGCATTAAGACCTTAGCCGAGTCGGCTTCCCGAAAATGGACCGAGTGTTTTTCACCGGGCGCAAAATGCGGATGACTTGACAGATGTATTCTGTGCAAAAAGTCGTCACAGAAGAATTATGATACGTCGGCATGGATTTGACGAAGACTTTGGACTTATCGGTCTAATGAAGCCAAGAAAGAACGTGTCTGGTTCTGATTATGGTTCGTCAAGTGAAAGTGACAATGTATTGAATGTTATGTTATCTTTAAAATCGTATTTTAGTTAACACTGTGTCTTCACAGATAAATTTCCTGCAATTTTTAGTTTCTTTATTTTTCTTCGGCTAGGGACCCATATAACTCTTGTGAAAACGTGTAAGCCTACATCTTTGCTACCCATGCAGCTTTTCTCGAATGAGACTTAAATCATCTCACAGCAGTTCTCAGGTCATGTTTCTTATACAAAATGTAAAGTCGTTTGTTCTGATGAATTATTCCACTAAGCTTTTATCCATCAATCTTTTTCATTCGAGTCGTTAGTTAAAGAATAAAACACTTCACAAGGCTGACATATTCTTCCTGCTCTAAGGAAATTTGTTCGGCACTTCGGAGCATGCACGTAGACGAAATGAGACCGCATTGGGGAAACAATGATTCTTGAGACCTCGTATGCATGACTGCGCTCCTGACAGTCTGCCTCGTGAAGAGAATAGCTTCACGCGAATACCGATGCGAATTCTGCATGACGCGTTGTTGTCAGAGTATACGATGAACGAAGGTGAAGCAAGATAACCCAGCCTTCAAGTATGTATGTATAGTTGACTTGACATGATGAGCTGAGCTCTCAGCCGCATATTTATTAGAAAAGTTAACGGACTTCCATGAGAGTAACGGAAGTTAAACTAATCGCTAATTTATTTTAGAAAGTTAAATTCCGTTAATTAACGGATTGAGCCCAACTGTGGCTGCGACAAATGCCGCATCTATAATACGCAAGATTTTGATGAACACGTTTCTGCTGCGCGCTATATTTCGAGACTTGCATAGGGAATGTTATTAAAACCGAGATTCAGTGACCAGGACCCCTGCCTATCACAGGCAAGCAGTCACAGCATTGTGGACAGAAATCCTTGACTAGTGCTGATAGAACGTTGCGCAACAGCGTTGTTGAAAACATCTGCTTCGTGAAACTACCTGAAGCTTTTAGATGTTAATATATGCTCATATTAATGTAAGAGGAATGCTTTTAAAAAAGGAAGTATATTTATAAAAACAGTAACGATATAAAATAACAATTGTAAATAACTTGTAACAGAGTAGTCTAAAAAACAAATTTACAATTAACAATTTAAGTGAACAATTGAAAGTTGTATGGCGCTGTGATAAAAAACAGAGCAAAATTACTCCTCACAGGTTAAATTTTCATTATCAAACGAAACAACGAACATTAGTCACTCTTCGTATACTCGACCCAGCAAAGCCCTGATAAAAAATGACTGTGCCTTCAGAAGTACAGAAACATCTTCGATTCGATTATCTGCAAAAGAAAGAAAACAAAGTTAGAATTCTTCATTGACTTGAATGTTGAGACGTAGGATAGGGAATCGCTCTCAAAAATGCCTTAGACTTATTAATGTAATCAATGTGTCACAGTCACGAATGCTCAAGAATGCAGCTAGCATGAGCGCAAAACCGTCGTAAAACGGTGGGTTCTATTGCTTGAATGTTTTGGGATTTTAAAAATTGTACTTTTTGATAATTGTTACAATCACAAAGTGAATTTTCCTATCAGTAGTAAAATCTTTAACGTGATCACTCTCTGGACAGCGGTGACATAGTCTGACTTTCGCTGAAGCATTTTGACGCCCATAGTCCGGATACCTTTCCTGACAACTCAGGGTTCGAAGTCATGGCGTACAAAAATGCCAGAAAAGTGTATGAAATAAAGAGATTTTTTGAAAAATCTGCATGATACGAAATAATTTTGAATCCCGAAATCCGCCATTTTTTGCGTAACATTTTATCAACGAGGACAGCGAAAATTCTTGCGCATTATTTGAAGATGCGCCTTACATAAATGTATGTCATAAAACATGCGGATTATCCACGTCAGGATATTCATAAAACTTACAGATATTATCCCCTTCATAAAGATCAATAATGACCTCTTGATAAGCCCTCGATAAATGGTCCAGGAAGGAACGTCTGCGTTTTTCGGTTGATGTCGCTTTATACGCCTTTTCCACTAACAATAAAATAGGCTGCAAATTAATCCGCAGTTTAACAGCGACCAGTGACATTGATGTAAGTGTAACAGCAAGCTCAGATGTACGTCCGTTGACAGCTTTGCTTATCACGACTGATGCTGCCAAAGATGGACCCATCGTATGAAGTAAACAAGCAACATTTTCTGCAAGCCAATCGTCAGGAACTGAGATAAGTTCGTCCATAACCTGAAAATGAATACCCGAAATTACTCTATTGACAGGCTTCCACAATCTTGTCTCCGACACTGGAAAGCAAACTAAAAAAATAGGACATTAAATAAAGGAGAAAATAAAAATGCAAACTCGAGTCCAATTCTGAAACTCTTAAGCGTGTTGGAATTGAAGCAAAGTGAGTTGCTCCAAAAAGCATGCAAAGATGTGGAAGTTTCTGATCAATTTTAATTGTATTTATTTAAATTGCGCTCTACATAAATGAATGTCATGAAATCAAGCACAGATTATGTACTTTGACAAATGAGAAAATGCTGAATGAACATGAACAAAAGGAGAGCATAAAATTTTGGATTGTATGGATTTTATTAATGTTCGTATCAAAAACAAGCAGAAGCTTTGCACAAGATCACAGCACGAAAGGATAATGCGTGAAAAACATATAACTTTTAATTCATACAGATAACCGTATCAGTGGCGTATTCTGATCACTGCAAATTGCAGTGTGTGAAAAAGCCGTTTGCTTAATATATAGCTTTCTAATGAACTTGTCTGTAACACCCTGTAACATGGGTTCTAAATGTTTCACCGGCCAGCACTGTGGAATTGGCCGCTCACTACCACCTCAGCATGCAAACGTTAGAAGCACATGTACGTCTACGTTGTACATAGGTCGTCAACATGAGAGCAAAGTAATTTATCAAATATTTGTGGTCCGCCAAAAATTTGAGTTAATAATCAGGGAGACCGCGCCAATCTCGTTGTCATATTACCGGTTTTTCCCGGTAAAGTGGCACAAAGTTCCTGGTTTTTCCCAGTCGATTTGATGAAATTCCCTATTTAAACATAAATTTACTTCAATCAAGTATAAGCAATAAGAAGAGGTCATATTTCTTCCATGCATCCTTCCAAAAGATCATCTATACGGAGGAATTCATTCATTTTAATACTCCTTTTCCTATATAATGCAAAACCATCACTCGATCACTGAAGTAACAATAACTTTTTTTGTTAACAAAACAGTAGTAAAACAACATGTTTGTGACAAATGTTGTAAAATATAAATACAACAAATGGAACAAACTGTTGAAATAATAATAATAGAATCTCTCAATATGCAATTAATCACCGTCAAATTTATGAATTAATCAAAAATCTTATCAATCTTACGAAAAAATCTCATAAAAACAAACAATATGAGCCATATCAAACTGATTTCATAATGCCGCTTGTTGTGCGTCTAGTTTATTAAAAATTCTGATATAGGTTTACATGAAATTATGAAAGCGATATCAAACAGCGAAAAATGGTGTAAGCAACAATTCATAGTACATGATTGGACTTTAATACTAATCGATGTTGCCTATTTGCGACAGAAAGCATAGCTCATATGTTTGTGGCATGATGATGGTTTAATGTAAAATATCAATGGTCTTTCGAAAGTCCTTCATCTGTTACATCAACAACTTGTCCTCTACCTCCATTTGCATGCGGAGTGCAAAACGTTTATCTTGCAGTTCCTCGAATTCGCTGTTCTTTTCACCTCGATCTTCTGTTTATTTATCTTATCTTAATTCTTCATCTTATCTTCATTCTAAACCCTATGACTAATACGAAAATGCGCACCTTCCGTGTTCTATCGAGTTCCTTCAATCTACAAACAGCATCAAAGAAAAACGACATATTAATCGAAGTTTTCCACCAATATCAGTTTGGCGTGTTTACTCCGACCATGCGAGATCCATTAACTCTAACCACCTAATATGTCTTCATAGCGGCTTCTCTCACGTTTTATCAAATGCTAGAAAAAACTTCTATGTGAGCTTTTTGCAAGAATGTGGTTAGATGCTTAAGGCTTGAGCTAAAATTTGATCAAAATTTTATGTTTACCTACCTATGATGCTTGCTGAATACAAATATGTTTAGTATTTGTAAGTAAAGGTATATTGCTACATGACTTCATGCCTTGAAGATACATATTACCAAAAACCATTGCGCTTGAGTTAATACATTTCGCGTAGTCGGAGTAAACACACCAAACTGATATTTTGGTTGGAAACTTCAATTTTCCGCCAATTAACATGTCTTTTTCTTTGATTTTGTCTGCAGATCAAAGGAATTCGGAAGGCACGCATTTTCGTAGTAGATATAGCGTGTAGAACATGCTCGTCCTGTCGACGGGAATATAAGTATATTTCTATGCTTTCATAGCATTTGCTATAAGAGTTTAAATTTTGCATTTATTCAAGATTGTGTCCAAAGTGTCCGATAAGTAGGCGTAAAGGAACAAATCAGTATGAAAAACAAAGGAACAAACAAAAAATTATGAATGGTAAAGATTTCTATCTGACTACTGTGCAGTCCGACCTCGACCTCAATTAAAATCTGCTTAATCGAGGTTGAGGTCGAGGTCAGACCATCGAGGTCTGCGAGGTTGAGGTTGCACCTCTGGTCTAAATCAGGGTGGTACCAGGTTTTCACACCTGTTAAAACTATGTAAAAAATGCTGATGTGAGTTCTCAAATCTGGTAATATTTACAGCATATTCCGCATTTACAATAATATCTAATGTGAAAAACCGATGATTTGGGTAATTTGGATAGTGTTCTATTATGATCTTGCTTTTATTCCTGTATCTATGTATTGTAGGCTCATAAGCTACTATGTGTCGTCTATGTGGTCGAATACCTGCTACACTCCTATGAAATGGGTCTTGAGGCGACCAATCTACGCAATTTAATTGAAGCTAAGCAGTCAGCTGTTATCTCTGCAACCTCTATTTAATATATAAGTTATTTTCCATGAAGCTTAACCATACCTGGCGAGAAGATGGAGATTGTCCGCGTGCTGCCTTAGCGAACTGGCGATTAGCAAACTGGATCCCACAACATACCAGAGGTATGTTCGCGACAAACCTGGCCCGGAAAGAAACAGTCAAATCGTTTGCAGATTTTATGGTACGGTTATCAACCATCCCAACATCAAGTACGGCGGTCGAAAGAAAGTTTAGTGCCGTGGTATTACAACAAACGATGCTGAGAAGCTATGCGCTGAAATATACTACTGATTTTACTGCTTATTATGAAGGAGTTCTAGCACAATCTGCCCGTGCCAATAGATTAAAACAGAATTTATACGCAATTCTAATCATCACAAGCGTAGCCGCTTGATTGAAAGTCGGTAATCATTTTGTAAGATTCTAATTGCAATGAATTTTGGGTTCGAATCGGGTTAGCAAGTAACTTTCGGGCCGGGTCAGGTTCCTCGGATATTTTCGGGTCGGATTGAGTCAATTTTTTGAAGATCGCACACCTTTAATTATAAGCTGATAAAGTTCTTATTCAGTTGTGCATATAAACCTGGCGATGAAAGGAAACTGTTAAATCACAGATAAAAATTAAGTGACTTTTTGAAAAACATGTCACTATAATAGAGTTAGAGCAGATTGAGAAACGAGAATTTCTTTCTATGTTAGTTGGAAATAGAGCGTGATGAGACTTAATCACTTCAGGAAAATTTTACATACCGAAATAGCATCATCATCTGACCAATGTTTTGTGGAATGCATTGTGCTAATAGCCCACCCCAGTTCACCGAAGCACGACCGCACTTGGTCCCCATCAGCCGCTGTACTTTGACACATAGCCGTCCACATCAATTTTCCTCGATTCATTGGTCCGTACAGAATAAATAGTATTCTTGCACGTTGAACAATGGGCCATGACCTGCAATGATAACAATCATACAAAATACTTTAAAATGACATTAAGCAGAAAAACCAATACGACACGGTTACGTTGGCAAGGTTGTATAACAAGAAAAGTATGAGCTCTATGTTGTCAGCGCTACAAAGTCTCATATTTTTCTCGATGTAATGGCAAAAATACCACACAAGAAATAACAAGTCTAAAACTTAAAACACAGTCCTTGTATATATGGTGGTGGCACTGCTTTCCATTTGATTGCACTTTCAGGAAATAGACGCAAGCTTTAAGACTTGAGGCTGCTTGTAATGCTGAATTGCTCTCCTGTGTAGGCAGATTCTCTTTTACAGTAGTTATCTCTCTTAAACAATTGCGGGCGCGATTCGATGCTATTGAGTATTTAGAGATTGAAATTATTAGAAGTTAACAGTTAATCTGGTTTGCATTACTTTTAGTTTCAAGACAATTTTTCTTTAAAAGTTTGACAACTTCCACTAAAATTGAGAGCATGAGACACTACAGTCTATTACAATTAAAATTTTAACTACCAAATTAATTAATGCGATTCTCTATTTGCAAATGTTTAGGAAAAGAGCATAATAAATCAGAACACAAAAAGTTGCAAGCAAGGCATGATAAGTCTTGATGATCTACTTTTTAAGATTCTACGGCAAATCTGCTGTCATAGCAATACTGCAAGGACATCATGTACATAAAGGCCTGCTATGAAGCATATTATTAATACATGCATCTTC
Source organism: Prostheceraeus crozeri (assembly GCA_907163375.1). Lineage (NCBI taxonomy): Eukaryota > Metazoa > Platyhelminthes > Polycladida > Euryleptidae > Prostheceraeus > Prostheceraeus crozeri. Next base: position 696,193 of record CAJQUW010005981.1, on the reverse strand, counting down.
AATTCCCAGTTTTGATTATTTTGGTCTTTATCTGCTGTTTCTTCTATCAGTCTTGAAATAAGCACAATTATGCATCAATTAAATCAAACTATTACACTTATACTAACGCTTGCAAATCATTAGCAAATCTAATAGAGAGATGTCCCCTGACTTAAACAAGTTAAGCACAAACGTTCCTTGACTGCAATAGACACTGCGCTTCGCTCTACAATGGCCCAAACTACCTCAAAATATCTAGATTCTAGAACTGACGCTCTACAATTTCATGATTATCAGCCGCACGGAAAAGTCAGGATAGTCAGTTTTGGCCATTCCGAGCCGTGCTGACGGGTCCTTGCAGGGTGAAACGCAGCGTCTACTGCTGCGTTTGTGCATAAATTGTTCAAGTCTGAGGACATCTTTCTATTCTATGCCCAGGCGAACTGGCACTATGCCATCTTTATAATTAGCAAATCTTAAGGATGCAAAAAGTGTGATTTTATCCATCGCATTGTAGCTATGTTTTATATATTTTTATAATTTTTTTACACATTTGACTAGAATTGCGGTAGTACTTAAAGTGAATTAATAATAATAATAATAATAAAGAACGTTTATTGAAAAAATCATATAATGCCTCAATAATAATAATCGTGAGGCCACAGACACAAAAATTGCCGACTGTTATACATGTAAAAAAGTCAAAACAAGTAACAACAATAAGTACAAAAATTAATTAATAAGATATTAAATTAATATCTTCACTAAAAGACTCAATGAGTTAAAGAAAAGCATAATATGATACCAATAAGCTAATTACCTTCTTTAATTTGGGAAACTTTTTAGTTTGAATACTTCATAATAGCATTTTAAGATTGATTATCAATGGAAGTGGCATTTTGATATTCCTCTACTTTTTAATTTCAATTTAATCCACAGGTGAAGCAATAAATAATTTAGCCAGATTAAGCTAAATAAAAGAGAAAGCTACAGAAACAAAAAATTATTATAGATATAAAATGCATGCGAAATTTTTTTTACAAAAACATGAAAAGCATTGTCTTTAAACCATATTTAAAGCATACTTTAAATATATATATATATTTAAAATATCATTTTAAATAGCGCAGCCCCAGCAAATCTGCATGTTAAATGTAAATCAGGAATTAACATGCATTGTTGTTAATGTATCTATGTGGTTTCAATACGGAGAAATAATATCATATGAACCTACTATGCTTGACTGCCTTAGCAACATGTAGGATTCGTATAAATCCTATACCTGGCCTACGGTATACGAACGTAATCAATGCCATTGTATAAAATAATGCATTCCTGAGGTGAGGTAGAACTCCCATAGAGATTTCACGCGGCAACTCTGTCTAACTATACATGATTTCAGGTACCAGCACCCGCGCATTATCTCAACCGCTGAAAGAGTGAACTGAAACATTATTTTTATCTCATCAAGCATATTTAATTGAGAAGTCACATTGCAAAAAATCCCGCGATTCCTGGTCATTCATGAATCGCAAGATTAATCGTGTAGAATCGATTAACTGCGTCCGCCACTGCTCTTACATGTAGTTGGCGGATAGTAATGTCAGCAAACAAAACATGCATTTGAACATGTCAAGTATATTTCTTTAATGGGCTTAATGAAGTTAATTAAACTACATTATTACTACTGATGCTGCACCAAATAGCAGTTTTAAAGTTTCAAATTAAGGAACACGAGTTTCAGAACTCGTCTAATTTAGTATGACAAATCACCGGGATCAAAACTCACTTTAAAATAAGCTTAAGGTTGTATGAAACGTCACTCTTTTTGTCAGTATACGGGTCGATGAATAGTCGTCGAAGGAAAATGCGAACACACAGTTCATCCTCTGTGTAAACACCTGGAGCAGATGTCGTCAAAATTGTCAATTTTCTCCAAAAATTGTTGTCGAAGCAGGAGTGCACAAGGGAATGAAATAATTTTTGGTTCTCAATTTCGATCCACCCACGTGTAAAGCTTTTTAGAAGATATCCAAATGAAATCAATGATGAGCAATGACAATGATTGGTACACTTCTTAGACGCAAAGCAAATGTGCTGCTCTAGGAAGTTCTGAACGAAGTTGATTCTAGTAACAGTAGAATATGTACAAGTAAGTCGCTTCAGCATCGTACCTGAAAAATTGAAAAAAATCGCATTAAGGAAGAGTAACAAATTGGGACGAAACGAATGCACATACTAATGTGTCAATTTCATCCAACGTACAGGCGTCTATCACTGGTGTAATCGACTGGCCATTGTTTCTTCATTTAATGTTCTGATAATTAACGGATTCATGCTTTTATACTTTCCACGTTTATTCGATGTTGAAATGAAAATATCATTTATATTGCTTGGCGCTTTGTCCGTTCTTTAAAGAGCAATACACGGAACTGCATCGTAGCTACAGGAAATCGCGGTCTGACAAAAGCTTGCGATTGCTGACAGCCACACATTGCATGAACGGGAATGACGTGAACACTTAAGCATAAGAGAATACAGTGAGACAGCGATTGACAACCTAGTGTAAAAAATCGTGTACCACACATGAATAAAGAATTGAATAAGCTAAAAGATAATTAAATTGAAGTACATAGGAAAAGTAACATGAGAGAAGGTAACGGAAAGAAAATGAGAAAGATGGAAGAAAAGAAGGAAAAGGTTGGAGGAGAGGTTAAAAATAAGAATATAAAATCAAAAATAAAGAATTACAAAATGCTGAGAAAACTTCGCTCTTTCTGTGTACATGAAGATGGACAAAGCCATTTTATCGCAACACCTTCGGACAAAAAAGTTCAAATTTTGAACGGCACTTTTTGATGGCAGAAAAGTTATTAATACTGGCAGCGGTACGATACGAACATTCTTGCAGGTGTCTCGTGATGCTAGAGAATGCATCTTTTATTGATCGCGGTCTTCTGGAACTGGCAGTGAGCCACTACGGAAGCTGCTTATTTGCGCGAACTCTGACGGACCGTCCACTCTTCCTTATGTAGGTTCCTCCACAACCACAAATGTAATTGTACACTGAATTATTTTGATATGGAACAGGTATCTTGTCCTTCGGAGCATTCGAACTCAAGTGATTTACACGAACGGTAATGCACAATTTGATATGGCAGTAGCACTTTTCGACGGCTTTGGCGATATTGCTACAAATCTGCGAGGAGCACTCTCCATAAAACGGAAGCCGAACAAACAACTCTTTCTTCTTAACCGTCACTCGTTTCTCAGTCTCTGCAGAATATTTACGGATAAATCATAGCGGGAAACCATTTTTCATTAGAATATTCTCCTGGTGAGTTTCCTCCTCTAGGAGGTATTGTGGTGAGCATATGCGACGAATGCGATAAAAAAGAGTTTTAACCAAGTTTATTTTATGACTTTTCGGACAAAACGATGAGAACTATGTGTCAAGTCCAGTAAAAAAAGTTTTGCTTAATACTTTGGTGAATAAAGAAACACCTGATTGGATGATTTGAACATCTAGGAAAGAATTCCCCAAATCTTTAATGAATTCGAGATTGCTGTGCATGGAATTGAGTGCATTGAAAAAGTTCTCACTCTCTTCAACATTTGACGAAATGATGAAAACATCGTCAACATTGCGTGCATAAAACTTTGGTTGAACACTCTCTAATAAAGATTTCTCATAATGGCCAACTACTATTTCCGCAAAAGAACACGATAGAGGGCTGTCCATTGTTAGACCATCCCTCTGCACGTACATGTTGCAGAGGCGCCGAGCAATATAAGTGATATTTTCATTTCAACATCGAATAAACGTGGAAAGTATAAAAGCAATAACCCGTTAATTATCAGAACATTATATCAATGGGCACCAATAAACAAATAAAGAAATTCTTTATTTAAGTAGAACTTCATAGTGACATTTTGAATTTATTTATTTGTCTCCGTGCATGTAATGTAGATCTCTTACCGCCTTATTTGACCTCTAAAGCAGATTATTGCCCGCGCGGAAGACAATATTTACTCTAATGAACTGGAAGGAGCACTTTCTATGTCAATAGATACCGACGATACTGATCAAGCTAAATTTCATCATCAATATTTCTGAGTATCATAGACATATCAATCACTTCATTCCTTGATCATAGCGCGTCGCCAAATAAAATTCACTACGCAACTCGTGAATAGATTTCTCAGGCCTCACACGGAAAGATATTTAAAATTTTAGGTCTTAGGTTTGGTTGAAAAATTTAAGCATTTTTTAGGTTGTAATTAATAATCAAAAATCCGACATAAATTACACGTAGTATGTTACTTATGATTATTCACAAACAAGATAAGTAGAAGGACAACATAATACACCAAAAGTAATGATAAAAAGATTACACACAACCGCGGCTACCAAATATGTCAGTCTTGACTGTGGCTACTAAGAAGTCCTATCCGGCTAATGACAATTTCTTGGATAATGGATTTTTGCGATTTCCAGGCTGTCTACCGAATAGAAAGTCAAAAAATGAGAAAAATGACGAATTTTTCAAGAAAAAAATGATTTTTGGGGGCGGAAAAATGAAAGAAATGATAAAGTATCCACTAAGAATCGTACAATATAGCGTATCACTTTCATCATTGCAATAGTATAATGAAATTTTTAATTGACTCCTGTAGCATTTCCATCCAAAAAACATGCGCGACAGTCATCATTCAAAAGATTATACGCTGCAAATCTTAAGGTTAAAAAATTGTACAAAAAATCCTGTACCCGTATGTAAAGCTTTAATAAATACAATTGAATGCATCATTAATTATCCATCACTGTATACCGTCTTTAGATATCGATGTCTCACTTAACATCACCTGCGTAAGTTGTACATGCTCAAAATCCAGTCAAAATAAAAACATTGGTGATAGAATAACAAAACCAATCAATTCATTAATAATTGCAAATATAGTTCATGGCTTCACATCTTCTTTCGATTTTTAACATTGTTCATAAGTTTCTCGAATGCACACTTTCGCTTCGATCCAATTTCTACTCTTTTTATGGATTGTTTTGTATTTAATTCGCTCAGCCTTGAAACTTTCTCACTCACTGAGGAGTACAATTCTTGGGCAACTCTAATACCCACCATATCATTTGCAGCGATGGAGTTGTCCAGTTGCAACTTTGCTTCTTTTAACATCCTCAGCGAGATCTCGTATTCTTCCGTTACTTCCTCTTCTATCTTCTTTAATTTTCCCTCTTTCGCATCTAATTTCTCGTGTTTCCTAACAAATTTATCAATCAATGCCTGGCGTAATCTTTCCTCCTCAACAGCTTGTTCATCTTTTCTCTTTGCGATCTCCAACTCTTCGCGTTCGCGTTTCTTCCTCTCTGAGAATTTCCGATGCGACTGTTGCACGGAGGTCGTTATCTCTTTGGAGAGCGTACACACTTTCTCAGAGCCACCATATTGACGTGCATGCTCCTTGCACCTTCTCAAGGCCACCAGTGCTTCATCACTAAGATTAGTTCGCTCAACCGTTAGCGTGTTCTTATTGTCCAATAAGCTACGCTCGACATCAGCAGTACCATTGCTGATGGACAGACAACTCTTGATCAATTTACCAAGAAGTTCATATTTCTTCTGATTACTATTCTCGAACTTGATATTCATGACTTCACTCCAATATTGATCGATAGAAAGCAATTTCCCTGTTCTATCTCGGAAAAGTTCATCAGGAATACTTTCTGATTGATAAAGCTTCCACTGATCACGCAAAGCTGACATTTGAGACTCTTTGATGATATACGGCATCTTTGAAGCCAGTCGGCTAATGGCGTTCAATGAATCTGTTTGACTCTTGCTTCGAACTGGGGGATAGGTAGGTCAAATCCTTCAACAACTCCGAATCTATAGGTAGCTTTGTTGCAGATGTTCAATCATAGCTATATAGGAGGTTCTCATTGATTCACAGCTTCCCTTCTTTTGCCTTTCTGACTGCATAGCGCTCATGACATTGGCTGCTTGACCAAATTTAACTTCTTGCAGATGATGGGCTGTATTGGCGGTATTGATGCGAAGAAGGTCGGCTACAATCTTCATTTCCACCATTTCCGGTTTTAACAAACGACGCATTAAAGTTGTCAAGAGGTGTTTCATTTCCGGAAACAGTCTGTGTACAAGGGGGCTACTATCTTGGAAAATGAGAATATACTTTTCAAAAATATCAGCAATATCCAGCAAGAATTTCATTGTTAGAATTCCTCTTGTTCATGAACGGTTAGACACTTCCGAATTCTGTCGAATTTTTCGGTAGCGTTTTTTTGTACTCGGACTGTTTTGGCATATGATTGAGGAAGTACTTTTTGCAATCATCCCACCGAATTAGAACTCTTTCAATTGATTTTGAGAGAGTAAGCCATCGTGAATTGGTGTAGCGAATAAATGCTTCCCCTTGTTCAGTTATCGAATCCGCAAGATGAGTGAAATCTTCACTTTTACATGGAGCACTTTTAAACCATTCGAATAAATCAAAAATCAACTGTTCTACCATGGGTCCAAATTCCAATGCATCTCCGCCTTTCCGCAATCACTCATAAGATAATGAATAGCCCAAAACAGTGTTGCGGAGTTTAATGATTCTCCATCAAGTTATACGACATCTGGAGTTCAGTGCATTAGTCAACAAAATCACAAAAATCCAAAAATTGCAGAGCTGATATCTCTAAGGATAAGTTTTGAACTGGGCTAGTAGTCGGCAATTTACGAAAATCTATTTGAGAATGCATGATTTCGAAGAAAAAATGAAAAAAATGACAGCAGCAGCAAAAAATGAAATAAAATGATATGTTACCAAAAAAATGAAGAAAATGAAAAAAATGACGCACTAGACAGCCTGGATTTCTTTTCCGCAAGTGGTATTTATCGAGAATGAAATTCATAATTGAATCTAATTGATAAACTATACGTCTGATTTTAGTTTATCGTATACATGCGTTGTGTATTTCTTTGCAGGTGACAACTCTTGTAGCCAATGACATTCAGTCTATACTGACTCTACTTCTACAAGGTGGCCCAATGGTTTACTAATTTCAAATTCAAATATCTCATAATAATAACAATAATGATAGCTTTATTGCATGTCAGACATATTCGGACATGGCATTACATTACAATAGGAAAGAGATACACGTCAAGCGTATTTGATAAATGAGCTGCCGTAACGGCTGGTCTTCGACATCACTTTCCGGCTAGTGTTCCCACGTCGACTGGAGTACCTGCTAGATTTGGATGAATTGGCATTTCTTAATGCTGCACCACGCAGGATATCCGTAGCTTGCGACCGACCGTACCATTGTGCAATAAACATTCGTAGATTTTTGTAAACCAACCGCATTTCACAGGACAGAACACTCATTTTGATTTCTAAATTGCAATTTTTTCTAAATTAAAGAACTTCTACGTCATGCAGGGTTTAGCAAATGATGTTTTTTTACCAAAAAGGCGGTTTGATGCAATTTCTTGTTACAGCTAGGATAAAATGATATCTTTAATTTAAAGCAGAAATCATAGAATAGTGTACCACTTTGATGAAATAATTGCCGTCTTAACATAACTTTTTTCAAGTCGTTATTGGTCATTTTCTGCTTCATAACCTCCAACCGTGACGGGAAAGGGAACCTAAACTAAACTGACCTTCATGACGGTATTCAGTGAAATACAGCATCATCGAAAGCAATTAATGTAGCGTGCTGTTGGTTTTTCATTCACCGAATTTCAGTTCTGTTTCAAATATTTCATTTTCAGAAATTGCCTTTTTTTCTAACTACAACACATCTTCCTCATTGTTCTTTGCTAAGAAATACACAATCTACAACTGTCATTCAGGAATTTGTAATGAATGATTTGACGTACGCGAACGTCCATCCTTGCATATCTATAAAGGAGAATCAAATTTAATAAAAAGTATCTTTATATGGAACTTTTGGAGCCTTATCAGGGTGCAGGAAATCATTGGCCAATCGCATTGCAGTAAACATCTCTATGACTGTCACAGCTTTATCTGCAAAACCGACAATTTCAAAGAATCACGCGTCAAATGAGCTCGACGTTCCAATAAAATCGCTATGATGCTTCTTTGAACATCGAAAATCGTCAGATATCCCTGAAAATGGAACAGCGAGGAGAGACAGCGAGGGACGCGAGGGAGGGACAGCTCCTCAGTTGCTACGCCAGGGACTTGTGAAGAAATCAAAGACGAACGAACAGAAGTCCTCCAGGAGTTGAACAGGGAATGACGAATGAAGGACTTCAGAGAAGACAGACACTGAGGAGCTGCAGAGGGGAGAGAAGTGTCACTTTTGGCAAGCGCATCTGCAGTATCATTGCCACTGATGTTCGACTGACCAGGAAACCACTGCAATGACACATACATTGACAAATACATTAAAGGACAGTTGGCTACCTAGTAGTGTAAAATCAAATTTCGTAAAACAAAGTATTTTGAGCGTCCATGAGAGATGTAGTGAAACACTCAGTAAAGATAAGGTGACTCAGTCGGAAAAGCAATGCCTAAATACACTAAGGCTAACGGATATAGTGAAAAGGATTTTGTCATGGCAAAGAGACCAACTAGGAAAAATAACAAAGACAATACCGACAAGTGCGTTTTAAAGTTATCTACATACATAAGTGATAGTTTAGTAAGAAAAATCAATTACTTAATTCGTAAACATAAATTGAATGTGCGGTTTGCAAGTTGCGGTAACAGAAAGTTGCGCAATGTCTTGAAAACCAAATCAATAATAAAAAAACATGATAATTGTAAAGTATGTAACCAGCTACCAGAGAAATTTAACTGTGAAAAGACCTGCGTGGTTTATCAATTCACGTGTAATAAATGCAATGCTAAGTACATAGGAAAAACTTCTCGTCCTTTTTATGTAAGGTATAATGAACACTACAATAGTATTAAAAACAAAATTAGTGCAAGTGCTTTGTCAGATCACACCAGAATTTGTGACGTCAGTAGCATAGAAGATTTTAGCGTTGAATATTTGAGATAGTCTGAATGATTCGGCTGAAACAAGTTTGGTGGAATCGCGACTTATCAACTTGCACAAGCCAAGCATGAACAGGCGTCACGAAACAGCAGGAGCTGTTCTGCTACAAGTGTAAAAGTGCATAAGTCATTCATTATTAAGTGTTCTGCCATTGACAAAGGGTCTGGACCCGAAACGTCTGGCGATTTTTATTCTTTATTCATTTTACTCGGCATTAAACACATCGGGAGAGTACTGAAATTGGTTTTACATTCGCATTGAATTATGGTCCAAGATAGCCTCTCACCGAAGCGTAATAGTGCACGGGAGCGCCATCCTGTTGGAAAAACAGTTGGTGAAAGTCCTCTCTTTCCTGTAAAGTGGGTAGAATTACACATCGTAATTTTTCCAAGTGCGTTTCACCAGTTACAGAGTTGAAAAACACAGGTCCAATTATTCCTGCAGAGGAAATACCAGCCCAAACTGCTAGGCCAGGTTGGTTAAGTGTGGGTTCTATGATAAAGACCAATAAACACATTTATGTCTGTTCAGTTGCCCACTCAGCTTGGTCAGATTCATCTGACCAAATAGTCCTGTTCAAAATATGAGGATTATCATTGCATGGCCTCGCTGATGAAAACCTCTGCAAAATGAAGACGTCGATCGTAATCATCTTCCCGAAGGATAAGACGGGGAATGTAGGGGTGCTTGTCTAGTTCCTTTAAAATATTCATCAGTGATCCTTGTGACAACCCTAGCTCCAGACTATCACGTCTAGTGGACTTCCTTGGACTGATTTCGTATGCCTGAGCAACCAAAAACCTGTTTTGTCTAGTGTGGTTGCTGAGACTGGTCTTCTCGATCTTAGTGCGTCTTGAACTGAGCCTGTTTCTGCAGACTTATCTCGAATTCTGTATATGGTAGCGCTAGTTGGAAGTGGTGTTGGAAATGTCTTCTTCCATTCTTCGATCACTTTACTTGCGCTTTCATGTTTACAATAATTAATCAAAATTAATTTTCTTTCGTCAGATGACAGCTTCCGAGACATAATGTGACAATATAAAGTTTGAACTAACTTTGTTCATGCATTGTTAAGCTTAGACTTGGATAAAATCAATGATTCTTAACATTGACATCTAATCATAAGTGTCTAACTGAGCATAGATAGTCCATGAACTGTCAGATGACTCGACTAGATATCTAACAGTTCAGGCTGACCATATTAGAAATGTACATATTTCGTTTAACATTAGGTATATACGAACTTTTTGACCACTTAGTATACTTTAAGCCAGTGATGGATGAGTATGATACAGACAATGAAGATTTGCTGATAGGCACCTTTATGTTTATTCAAAGCGAGAGCAAAAAAGTTAACACACAATCCAACTGTCTATCCATGACTTGCTATAGTGTCAAATGCGAAGATTTAGAATATTTTCAAGACATTAGGCAGCTATAAGTAAATATAATTACAAACGCAAATTAGTATACTTACAGATGACATGTCATAGACATTACAGATGCTTTATTTCACACATCAAATCAAATTTCAGGCTGCTGACACATTTAATAGGTTGTTTAATTGAAAAGAAATTATGAAACATGCGAGAATAAAATCAAAACAAAAACATGATGCTTTTTGTCTTTTAACATTCCAAAATACTTTTTTCAACCTCAATCAATTCCTTAGTTGCGACCCCACACTAAGTTGCTTCCAGCGAACTACACTAGGTGCTGAGTTGCCTGACAGCACACAAGTTCTTGACAAAGAGCCTTCGTACTGCGAGTGGAAGACTTTCGATCGTCAACGAAGTATCGCTGCTCATGGTGGAGCAACAAGAGTGAAATGGCATGCTGCTCACAACTATAAATGGGAGCGCGGCGGATATTAGACAATGAAACATCTACTTATGATGATTTTGACCAATTTTTGAAAATTTTTAAATTTCACCGACATTTTGTCTACATATTCAGCTTAATCATATGGAAAAAATATCGAATAATACTTTTCTATTAAATTAAGTTGCAATTTGAAATACTTTCAAAATTCCCCTCATATGTGATTGACTTCTTTTTTCCTTTCCTATTGGTCTGTGAATTTAAAATTGTGCATTCAAACGACATTGCATGTTATCACAGAAAATGGGAAATAGTACCAAATTCATCTGAAAATTCTGAAAGAAGCTTACCAATTTCTGTGTACAGTTGGTTCCGTCGATTTTTCGCTTCGTCATTGAGTCGGGTGTGTAATACTGTTTCATGTGGAAAATGAGTTAGTGATCGAAAGGAATAAAATTCTTCCACTAAGGCGCGTGTTGATTTGGATACCAAAGAAAATATGCCAAGTTCTGTCACTGAAAAAAAGGAGAGATATATTCAGTATTCAAATAACTTCTGTAAAATATGCCTCATTACTCAATTCAACCGAAATAATCTAATTGAAACAGAAGGTACTCGGTTAATGAAAAGTGCATTACGTTAAGTAAAAGGTGTCCACGGTGCCCAGTTGCATTTAGATCGGATGAGGATTATCGCAACCAACGCATCTCCTAGAGGAAATAAAAAACATCTTTGATTATTATTTGATGACGCCACGCCGCTGTTCGGCTGCCTAAGTAGAGAGAAGGCACCTCGTATAGACCATAATGAGTGCGACATTCATTTGCGACAAAAATGATGCATTAACTTGCACCTGATCACTTTTAATGATATTTTTTGGCATCCCAGTGAATTTTAGTCCCATTCGTTATAAGCATTTCTTTGTAACTGTCAACCATGACCAAAAAAATGAAGTTGTAATTTTGATGTAGTATATCCGCTTTTATCTTTTTTGGTGTCTTGAATTTATAAAATCTACATCTGCAATCCAGCCAAAAATGTTAAATACTTACCTTTTTGCATAATTTATATGGCTCTAACATTCTTTGCAGAAAATTGCTGTTTTTTGCTGTAAAATCAAGAATATGTGCTGCAGTGAATAATGATCTTTATAGATTAGCAACCCATGATTTTATGATTTGAAAGCAAGAAAGCATGCATAGCTATAAATATATAATATTCACATGATATATGAACAAAATAAGTTTTGCAAATACTTTTTCTACGTAATTCTCCGTTGAAAACTGCGATTTTTTTCATTGCTGAAAAAATATTTTGATTTCTCACTAGTCCTTTTGCTTTCTCTTCCTTAAGTAAGCAACATTTCATTCATCCACATAGATCCCTTCAAATCAGTCTGATCACTTTGTCAGATCGCTCGCAATTTTGTAATTCCACGATGTTATTTATCATCGTGGAATTACACGTTGGAGGTAGTTACTAATTAATGTCTAACTAACGGTCACCTACTGTCTCTCCAGCCAGTCTTTCAGTAAAAGTGTCACATCTGAATTCTTCCCTCGATGATTTTGACACTCACTTAGTAGTTACACGTAATTAATTCTGCCCCTTAATTTTCATTCAGCAGATGCATTCTGGAATACGGGATCATAAAAATGCCGATTACTGCTGTGTGCAAGGTTAGGCAAAAACTTGTATTGAGTATACCCAATACAAGTTCCAAAACTTATGGTCAAAACCCAAAACCCAAGTTTAAATAAATGAATGAAATCAAGTAAACGAAGTGCATTCTTTGTATTTTGTGCTGACATAAAGATTCTTCTAAGGACCAAAATTCCTATTGGGATTTGGATAATTTGACAGCTTTGATTTTCAAAATATAACAGAAATGTCGATTCCAAAGTTTTGTAGGTCTATAAACTACTCTTTGTGTCAAGATGGCAAGATTACTTTAAAATCGAATGAATGAATTTTCCTAGGGATGAATTCACCGCAGTCCACATCTTGCACTGCGATTATTGTCAAAGTGTGTGAGCCTGAGGACGTGTGTATCGGATGCCTTTACGAGTCGAATCTAAATTGCGTGGAGATCAGCGCTTTCAAGTCACGAGTCTCGACTGTTCTGTGAAAGTTTCAACTCCATGTTCGTGATGGGAGAATAAAAAGTGTTGTGCTTTACCTGGTGGACAATAAATTTGATATCCACTACAATAGTTTCGTAACGTGTGCAGCCGAAAGACATTGGTACCTAGACTTCTTTGCTAGATCTTACGGGAAGTTAACCTACTGTTAAGTATTTTGCTTTTGCTTTACTACTCACAAAACGTTTAACCAAGTTGAGAACAAAGTTCTCGGGATAACCATTACTGTTAAAAAGTTGTAGTATTTTTTTAATTTCACTATGAAAAATTATCCAATTACTTGAAATCATGTACGCACGATTAGTCATACCTAATACTAAGCCTCTATGCCATTGCTTAGGGCAATTGGCTCCAAAATTCAATAACAACCCAGTATACGTGTCCTTTCGAAACACACTGGTCTCTACAGTATTCGACATACTTATGCTAACATCTAAAAAAGAAATACTTGAGCCTTCTACTTCAGAGGTAGATTCCAAATTCGGATGCTGTTGATTAAGAAATTGCTTAAACTTATTTAATTTGCCTAAATTATCAAAAATGCATATACAGTCATCTACGTATCTATAATAAAAGACCACTACAGTCCACTTTAAGCCAATTCCGTTCCAATTCTGAAAGGAAGAGGTTTGCTAGATTGGGTGCAAGGGGAGACCCCATGCTTACACCATCGACTTGTTGGAACATTTTGTTGTCAAAAGAAAATGTCCTTCCGTTGCAAATTTATATAATTTTATATTAAGTATCTTTACTATATTTAGGTTTGTTGAGGGAGCAACTACTCTCTGCAAACTAAATCAGCCACTAAACGAATAGTTTCATCGACTGGGATATTTGTAAAAAGTGAAACTACATCAAAACTTACTAGGATATTTTTATCATTGAAAAAAGTTTTATGTTCATTTATGTTGTCAATTAAGTGTTGTGTTGATTTTAGCATGTACGTAGTATCAATGTGTTTTTTAATAATATTGTCCAAGTATTTGGTTAACTTGTAACTAACTGAACCAATGGTGCTAATAAGTACCATAGTACCATTGGTTCCATATTTAGCTTTTGGTCAAGTTAAAAGCAGAAATGCAACCGTTTGAAACAAACAAGAATATGAAAGTTTGGCTTTGGCTATAATCCAAATATCCATCGCTTAGAAATAGTATCTGATGACAATGAGCATACAAGCTCTTCTGAAACTGTCTACAATAATTGCTGAAACGACAAACATCAGAAACATTCAAAATATTCATTATGTGTCAGTGCAGACAGATGTTATTGTTGTGAGATCTGTGTGGTGCGGACCTGCTACCGGTCCTACAGTCTCACTGTCGGAAGATACAGCTTTACGAACAGAAATTGAGAACATCAAAGTTGGTTAATGGGTTGCAGTTATATTCGACAGCAAATAATAGGGCTAGCTTTGAGTACGCCTATCCGGGAAAGTATTATCCAATACCGACAAATTTATTAAAAATGAACTTCATGGAAGTTTTTTTTGCCAATCGATGAGTTAATCTGTGAGACATAAGTTTGATAAAAAAGTTTGATTTTTTGGATTTCATTGGCCTGAGAAGAACGATGTGCTAGTACAATTCTGTGTAAATGCACAACCCTAGATCTACTACAGGATTCATCAACGGAAGACCATATACGCGTTAGCATGCTCAGGAAGACATTGTGCTGATAGACAATGTGTATAGAAAAAGTTAAGAGATTATAAAAGATTATTAATAAAGATACAGCTTTCAGAAAGGATATTCCAAAACGTAATTCTGATATTTTACTTAAATTTCCAACTTGTAATTCCACGATTATTAAAATTTTAAAAAATCTCATTAAAGAAAGCAACAGTTTAAACCCGTATGCCTGGGAAATTATAAACTGGGGTACTTTCCTAACTACCAAACTGGAAATTTTAAATTTGTTCAAATTCGCAGGAATTTCTGATTGCGAAAGTGAAAAATTAAATTTTTTTTGGTAATTCCACGATTATACTCAAGATGTCAATTATATCGGTCTCATCAAAATCACATGTCTGCTCCTATCATTATATTTTCCTTTTGTGATATGAGTATGAAGCTGACATATGAAGAATTTGTCATAAGCTGGTTTAAATTGATAAAAATAATCGACCAAAACAAGTGGAGCATCAAAAATGTAATTCCACGATGCTAGGAATTACTCTTACACAGCCCTCTGACGCTAAATTTGGTGGCATATCCATATATAGCATCTTCAATTCAACATGGGAATACCTTCAAAATCACAATAATCTTGCAAAAATTACAATGAGAGTAAACAAGAAAATAATTCGAGAAACGCCTCAAGTCAATCCAACACACATGCACATCAATAGTACTCCAATCGTTTGACAAGCCTTCAAACACATTTCAATTTTTAATTATTTAGATTATTTTCAATAAATAGACCATTTCCCGTCTGATAGAAAGCGACCAACATTGAAGTTGTGATCCATTATTACCAGCCGAATGTGCACTTCAAATTTTGGCATCAAATTCTGACAAATTTTGGCGCTTCGGAAGATAGATCAAAAGTTTGTTATCTAACTATTCTAATGCAGATGCATACAAGAAATTATCTCGAGAAAAGAAAGCAAATCAGCGTTTTTATTGTTCACGCAGATTAAAGTCTTACGTTACCAAATCTCAGCTGAATTTTACTCTACACTGCATACATCAGGTCCATTTTGAAACATGCTTGTCAATGTTTTGTTGGCTTAAATCACCTTTTGTCCCAACAAATATTAAGAATCGATTTTTCATGACAGTGTGAAGACTTGTCACTGCACAAGCGATGAAATTACCACTCGACGACAGGAGCTTAGCAAGCGTCTCTTTTTGAAGGCAGCACATGAGGATGGTCAGCGTCTAGATCTAATATCCCGTCCTTACAAATTCAGAAAAGTTCCTTGTTCCACTTTGTCGCACTCAAAGAATTAAGAATGCGCGCCTTCATCCTGTTTGTGACATCTTTAGTGAATAACGATTAATGTTTGCATCTTATCAGTTCGAATTTCATTATAATTTACTTCATTAATGTTTATGTATGCGAGTGAACCCTTAATATTCAACTGAATATTGAATTGTAAATTTGTGATTTTCATTCCTAAAAAATGAATCTTGTACGATGTAATGGTAGACGATAGTGCCTTACAAAAAAATACTTTTTTGCATATTTTAATGCGCTAGAGATTTGACTGTCGTCCAAGACGTCTGTCGAATTTCACCAACGGACAGATTTGCGTTTTCATAATGATCATGAACGTTAGATTGATGTTCAGCTAGCGAGATTGAATTTTGATGAAAGTACATCAGACCGACATTCAAGGTCAGACATTAAAAACTGTAATGCTTAAAGTTTACTTGATTTCAACAGTGAACTTAAGGTTTTATAGATTAAAATATGAAAGATTATGTTCTACAAGCTAGAATTCCTTTGAACTTTTCTGCTACCAAACTGTGATGAGTGACTGAGTGTAATACTTCTTATTGACGCAAATTCTCAGGGAACACCGAAATAGACCGAACAATTTACAGCTGCCATGCACAACTATATTTTTTATGGGATCTTCGTAAGTCGATCATGCAATTTCAACATCCTCGAGTTTTTCTTGGTTATATACGATCATTAAACCCGTTAAACTTCTCAATAACTTTGATATCCTGGTTGATGAACCGGACGATAATACACCGATGTCACAAAACAATTTTATTCGTTATCATTGACTTCTTTCATGTGTTAATAAAAGTATAAAGGATATGTCATTAAAGATCAACAATCTCTCAGTTTCGTCTGTCGTGTCGTCATGGATAAAGATAAACAATGTCGTATCAAGGAAATGAACTTCACTGTCTCTATTATAGGAACTAAATTTTATAGATGGGTGATGGCAGTTCACCATGTGTTTCGAATTGTTTGAGGCCAAATCACGAATACATCGTCGATACATCTCCATCAAACAAGGGGCATTTAAAAATGATTCATTAAAAGACGTTTTTCGAACTAATCCGTCAGCAAAGTTGCGCAGTTCGGTGCCGTTTTTTGTTCACATTCCAGTGCCTTGTTATCATGGCACTTAGCGCGAGGTTCAGCACCAAATGCAGGAGATGCGAAGGTACGCTGACCGCAACGATACTCCTACCATCTACCATCAGGGATGACGAACTAAAAATCGTAACATCCTTCTGCTACCTTGGCGACATGATTGATGAATCAGGAGGATGCTTTGATGCAGCAACCACGGGAGTTAGGTCGGCGTGGAAAACTTTCCGTGAACTTCTTCCAGTGTTCACAGATCATAGCATCCTCCTCCGACGAAGGGGTTACGTCTACCAAACCTAGGTCAGAACTGTGATGCCGCATACTTCAGACACGTGGCCCGTGAAAGTTGAAGTTTTCAACCGACTTAAAAGGAATGAAAGCGCAATGATCAGAATATGGACCTGTTCCACCAGATTAAGCTAACAAATGATAGCCGAACTGAGGCAAGCTCTGGGCATCATAGACCTGAGTAGTGTACTGTGATCAAATTGTCTGAGATGGTTTGGGTATCAGGAGAGGGTGTGACTCGGAAAATCATCAGCCACGAATTACCGAGGAGGCCGAAGAAGAAGTGAATTCACCATGTGAACAAGGACTTAAGCGATCTGATAATCTGATACGCGATTGACATTTTTTAATCACTGAATCCTACGTAAATAAAACAGTGCAGTACTTCTCTCGAAACATCTTTTTCAAGAAATGGAGGAGATGTTAGAAGCGCAACTTAAGACACGTTTTAGACCAGAATAGATCACGAGAAGGCTTTTCTCCGATGACTAAACATGATGCATTTATTTGAGGACGTGAGCGACCCAAACATCCATCGTTATGTTCAGCTGTAGAATTGGGTGGCTTTAGAGCATTTTTGCGAGAATAATAAGCTGCACTTGAGCAATGTCATACACATGCATATGTATTATGTCATATTATATGCAATGTCATATATATATATAACTACGAGGTAATTAATTGTTATGTCAAAAGATGCTGGGCATAGTCTCCTTGCAACTATATTGCTCACACTTAAATACAACACTTTATCCTTTGTAGATAATTAATTAAAAATTTACAACTCAGTGAGAGTCAAATAGCGATCAATAATTCAGAGGCGTAAGGAATGGCATGGGTATATAACATTACATATGAAAGTTGAACGCCAACAAACCACTTGCTATGATGAATTAAGCTCCTGACAGAATATGTCAGAGCATTTATTATCTGTTTACCTGATAGATAAGACAGAATATGAAGCCGTATATCCATTGGAAGGAATTCTAGGATACCATAACCGCGTGAAAACGTCAGAAAGTACTTAGACGAGCAATCAATTGTCCTCGAGCATTTTCTATGGTAAGGCAAGTATTCCTTGATTGATGATCTCAGGCGCTTCATTTCTGAAAAATATTGGAGATTGTATTTCTGGCAAA
Source organism: Prostheceraeus crozeri (assembly GCA_907163375.1). NCBI lineage: Eukaryota > Metazoa > Platyhelminthes > Polycladida > Euryleptidae > Prostheceraeus > Prostheceraeus crozeri. The sequence continues at coordinate 677,714 of CAJQUW010005981.1, read as the reverse complement.
TAATTGGCATTTACATAATGAAACATGCACATTGTACATGTAGGCCCTGTCATCAATATGTAAATGTAATAATGAAATAAGCATCATGCGTGAAGTGAGTCTCGAATTGGTTGAATTAGGGCATATTCCAAGTTGCAACATAGCATCTTTTTGAATAGATATCGGATATACAGACCGTTTCACTAATTGCTGCACGACGGAAAACTTAGACTTCTCTTTCTTTATTCTTGTCACATGCAACTGCAAAATCGACTAACAGAATAACATTTGCAACTTGCTACGTACTTTAGTGCTGTTGGTCTGCTTAACTGATTGCTCAATAAAGGATCCGACCCATATGGCACACAAAATTAATTAATCAATGTTATTTACAATACTAAGAATTTTGCTGGAGATGTTCGTATCATACAAGCTCTTGCCTGCTTAACAGTAATCGGTCCTACAGTCAGTCATAACATTTGTCGTGTATTCGATGACGCCGCAGACCGAGTCATACAACAGAATCTTCTCACGAAGCCGGCTAGCCGCTAGAGACATCGAGCGGTGTGACGTGTGCATGATGCACGTTTGAATATCTTAATGAACTCAAGCAAGCAAAAGGAGTGGCACAGTGGTCAATATTGATTCTGAAGTAGGCCTATGTAAGAGAACGGATGGATCGACTTTAGTAAAACGCATATATTCTTGGAGCTGGCAACATGATCTTTCATCTAAGTCCATGTACGAAAAATATTGCTTTAATAGAAAAAAAGTCAAAAAGTTGTTGTGTTGAAGCAGTTACATTGCTTTATCTCAATTGGAACAGCGTGAAATGACACAAATTGGAGCTTGACTGAAAATGCTTTAAGTTATGTCAAAATTCAAAAAATAACTGACAGCTCATTAGAAGCCTGATATAATGGTGAAAGTCATAGTAACCACCGCTTCGATATTTTACCGCATTGCGCTATTTTTACTTTCCCGTGCTAATTGCGCTACTTTATGACTTTACCGGGGTTTCTGCGCTATTTTTTTTAGACCGCAGCGAATTTTTTCCTCGAAGTTGTTTTAGATTTTATTGAAAAGTAGACAAACTGATATTTCCTAGCTTAGTGCTCCGATGTGTGTGTCGAATCGAGTAGGCAGGTTTCTCATCTTCACAATTCTGTCCCTGGATGCCTTCGCCATCAGAGCAAAATCTGAAGCATTTGAAATACCGCAATGCTATATGATCTATTTCTAGGATGAATAGTTATCTAGCAACATATCCAATCTAATTTAACCATCCTGCGCATGTCAAAGTGCATCATCATCGCATAATTGTTACAATACATGATGCGCAAGTATTATGGTCAAATTGGAATCGAGACGTACGGCAACATGATTGTAGCAGAACGGACATTTTTATGTAAGCTGTAATGCAAAATTGGAAGCTAATATTATTGGTGAATACATCGACAAGTAGGGGAGACCGGGACAATTTGACCGCTTTTTTTAGAATTTAGTGCAACGCCTACATTAAGGTTTCATTTTAACAATCAATCATACTTTCAACAGCTACTAGGTATTGTGTCTTTATACGACGACTCTTGCAGTTATCCATGCAAAACTTATCTGACACGATGAAATTTAAAACATGTACCTGTACCGGCCAAATTGCCCCGGGGGTCGGAGTTATTTGGTCGCCCACCAGGGGCAATTTGGCCGGTGATCGCTATCTCAGAGCAGCAACTAGAGAAGAAGCTATGCCAATTAGCTAAGTTTAGACTTGCGTAATTTTGCTCCAATTGATTGATTTTGAAATAAATATATTGACTGCCTGTTACATGTAGGCCCACATGTACAAGGTTTGAAACGAAAAAACTGCCTTGTCTGAAAGTTGTTACCGTATGCTATGTTGAAGATGAGATCAACCGATCATATTTAACTTGTCTCTAAGTTAACGCACGAACAATCTAATTATTATGTTTGTATCATATGCATAATGCAATACATATGTAGGCCTACATGAAATCTACATGTAGGCCTATTTGTAGTATGCGAACAGAAGCTATTGGTTTTAGCAGAATACAAAGCCCAACTAAAGGTAACTGGTATTTTTTTTATCAAAAACTAACTATTTGAAGTAATGTCATCTGTATTATAGTTTACATTATAACGTGAGATAAAAAATTACCAAGATTACAAAATTACAAGAAATATGATTGTAAATTCAATTGCATTCAAAAGTGATTGTCCAAATTCTCCAGTGCATTTGCATAACTGTTATTAACGGATCAAATTGATGTAGAAAATAATGTGCGGAACTTAAAGGGTTTTTTACATTTCTGATCTTGAATTAATAGGTTATCTCCCCGACCTGTTTACGACCGGTAGGTGTAAGGACTTTCGGGCACGCAGAAACATTTGTTATCCCACTCGTCAAGATTCAGAATTCTCCCTGGTGAAAAGTTGAATTTTTCCAACTTTTCTTTTCTTTTCAATGCTTTGGCATTGAATCCATGTGCGCGCTCCATAGACGTAGCCTCAGGACTACATAAAGAAAGCTTGTGACGTTTCCTAAAGGCGTACAAATCCTCACCGGCTAATCCATTGGCGCTCCAACTTGAAGGAACTTTGATATTGTTGATCCTAGCGAAATCAGCAGCCAGCTTTCTTGTTTCAGTCGCACTAAGACCGTGGAAGAAATCGGAACACGTTATGATATAGCTCAATAGCTGAAGTTCCTTATCTTTAGGAATCACAGTTCTGCATCGTGGTTGGTGGTCGTTGACTTGAGCTTTGTTTTTATGTCGTCAAATAGTCCGTATACAGTAGTCACCGCTTATTAAAAACACCCGGTTAATGAAAACAGCTAGGCTCGGTCCAGAATTTTTGCTATTAAAACTTTAATGTAGACCTCCGGTTATAAAAAACAAACCTCGTTTATTAAAAACAGACATTTACATTTTTTAGAGATTTGTTGCAGCTTTGAATATCTGAGCATACACACGAATGACACGATTCTTTCATAAGCTATCTGACTGGTGCACTATAATTAGCACTCGCTCAAACTACGCTCAGACCGACGACTCTGACAGCGAAAATGAAATTCCTACCCCGTCATCTACTGAAATGAGAAATGCTTTGCAGCTTCTTAGATTAGGACTTGAAAGAAAGGGCTTTGATGACATCGGTGAGTTTGACACATTTGAGAACAAAATACGAAATTTCTTGCGTCAGCAGAATCTAACTCAGCTAACAATTGACCAGTGTTTCAAATAAGACCCTTATGCAATTTCTAATATGTACGTGCACATACAATACATGGAAGTGTTTTACAAACTATGGTTTTCTGATCGTTGCATGTACATACACTGCACGTACATCTTAAATAGTTTTTTATTGAATATCAATATAATTTGTAGATTAATGTTTACCACAGCGTATGCATGTACAGGCCTATACAGTAGTGTACATACCATCATTCACAGATTCAATTTTAAATCATTCGTCTATTAAAAACGCCGCTTATTAAAAACACTTTTGGACGGTCCCGATGTGTTTTTAATAAGCGGCGACTACTGTACCAGTATTAGTTGACACGTCCTTCATAAATTCACCGTTTTTCACTCTTTGTATAGCAGCCACCAACTGATCAAGTGAATAGCTTGTCTGACGACGCTTAACGTAGTTCCTCATGGCTGAGTCAAGCAGACGTACTTAAGAAAGAAACTGAAGACCGTGATTCATTTTAAAGATATTGACGTAGACATTCAGTGGTGTACAATGAGTCATGCAATTGGCCAATCAGAATCGAGAATGAATGATAGGGAAGATATTGCATCTGCCATTGAATAGCACATAAGTAGGATGTTCTATTAAACATAGAATCGCATGCTGCATTCGGCATGTTATAGGCCTATAAGGCCAGTGTTCTTTCGGCACTCTAAATAGTGCCTATGTAAATGTTAACTAGTCTGTGATGCCTATGATTTTGTGTGCTTATCACATCTTGAGCTAGCAGGTACTTTACTAAAGGTAATCATTCAATTAATATGCATTTTCACAAACCGGGGCAAGTTGGCCGGGGCGGCCAGTTGCCCCAGATGATGTGCTAAATGTGAAATTCAAATTACTCAATCTTACCGAATAGCAGGGAAAAGCAAACACGTCACACACTCGACGCATGATGCAAAGTTAACTATCGCATGGTTGAAGTTAAAGATAATGTCAAAATGCTAATATGGTGCAACATTTAGCAAAAATTCAAAAGTTACGTTTTTGATCCTACAAACACGTTTTGACCTCTAGCATGGAACCCAAGCTAGTGAGACAGCTCAAATTATTTCTCAATGTAGAATCTAAGATGCCTTATAACATCATGCCAAAATATTTTCATTCGAACCTTTAATTAAAAAATTAATCCGGGGCGGCCACATTACCCCGACGGCCAAAATGCCCCGGTCTCTCCTACTTAACAGTTTCCACTTTCGCGAAGCATCACTATGCAGCATCGTTTACTTTTAGAACTATCGAATCAAATGCCAAATTTACGTTGCGGTCAGGACATAACATGTGGTCCAGCTTAAGGAGGACCAAAAAATTCTATCTGAAGTCTCTCCTACTTAACAGTTTCCACTTTCGCGAAGCATCACTATGCAGCATCGTTTACTTTTAGAACTATCGAATCAAATGCCAAATTTCCGTTGCGGTCAGGACATAACATGTGGTCCAGCTTAAGGAGGACCAAAAAATTCTATCTACAATCTCAGACCAGTCCCTCGGTCCTCAAAAGAATTTAAGGCCTCCCTGTTGTTGGTGATTACCGACCGGCTAGGAAAAGATGCCGGCCGTTTGTTAACTTTAGTACATGCACTTGTATTCCAAAACACAGGCTCCAGAATATATACTTATATTGGTATAAACAAAACCCCCTGGTTACCTGAAAGGTAAGGAGGCCTAATGTGATACGATGATACAAATAACATGATCATACAAGATATATGAATATGTAAATGCATGTATTCATATTCATATTCATTAACAGTACTTTCTTCTTTTGTACAAAACTTGTAAACATTTATTTAAAAAGAAACTCCTATAAAAAATAAGAAAATTGAAATATAACTTTTCCTTATCATCAAAACTGCCATACAAAAAATTGAAAAACGAATAGAAGAAAAATAATAAATCTACCTGTCTTAAGGGCACGCTCGAAAAAACTCTTTGTGAAAAAGATGCCGCAAAATATACAAAGCATGCACGCACATATAAAAAATATGAATATAAATGCAATCAGTTGAGAACCTTAATAACACTGGATAAATCATGGATAAACCTGTGGAAAACATCCGGATTGAAATGCTCCGAGCAGGGGATCTCCAGAAACACCGTTTTTCGTAAGCACATTGGCTAGCATAGAACTGTTCGAACCTGGAATCCATGTTACTTGATATACTTCACCTTCTTCGATACGTTGCTTGATATACGCAAGCTCGATACGAAGACGTTTGTCTTCAACAGCTTTCGTGGAGTACAGCGCTTGAACAAGCGATTTATTGTCAACGTAACACTTCAGAGAAATGTTACCGGGATTCACTCCCAGCAGCTCGGAGATTATCACTCGAAGAGAAGAAGAATTCAAATATTCAATTCAATTCAAATATGCACTATATTTAGAGTGGCATTATGCTACGAGGCTTCAAGGCCACTTTACAATTTACAATATAAGAATAGAAATAAAAGAGATACAAAGGAAAGTCATTTATAGGTAAGATCGATAGGTTATAGATAAGATCGATAAGAATGATCGAGTGCATTACTCAGACTTAATGCTTCCGCAGCAAGAGTTGATTTGACCACTCGCTTGATTTTTCCGTAGCTCCAAGATAATGGCGCAAACCGTTCATTGGCTCCCAAAAGTAAAATCACGTGTCCACCAGTGCTGGAAACACCATCTGACATGTTTGATAATGAGGCATCAGAGAAAGTCACTATTGTCCATTGTGACGTATCGGACATATTAGGGAACAATAAACAGGATGAGTTGCGCTTTAATTTCTCTATGTTTCTGTTAGCCCGGATGAGATCAGATACAGAAGCGTGTTTGAATCGGCTGCTGAGGTCCACTATTTCGAACGCGAAATCAGGACGAGTTCCTTGGACTGCCCAATTGCATTTTCCAACCAGAGCACGAAAGCATTTCAGTTCATCTTAGTTCAATTCATCTTTCTTCTGCTTGGCTCTCGCGGGATTGATGTATATTCCTTCCAGCTGTTGAACATAATCATTTTGGTCAATGGTAACACTGTGTTGTTTTTGTGCAATGTGAAAATCGATGTACTTGATGTTGCTTGTCTCTGCTTTTCCGACAGAAAAACGTTTTCCCAATGGTTTCATTACTGCTTCATTGAAGAAGGAGTCACCACAATGAAGTAAATCATCGATATGGGTCACTAAAGCTCCTCTGACCTTGACATCATATCTCCAAAAAAACATGGACGGGTCTACAGAAGATTGTGTCATTCCAAGACGAATGAGTTCGCTGCGAACACTAACGTAGAACTGCCTGGCGGCATCAACTAGACCGAATAGAGACTTACTAAGTTTCCAAATTGTGCCAGGGTCTACACTTGCTTCTGGTGGGGATTCACGTATACATTGCGATCGATCATGTCACCTTGGAGAAAGGCAGATTTGATGTCCGTTGTCGTCAACTGCCAGTGATTAGCTGTAGCAATCGTAACCAATACTCGAATGGTGCTTTTCGAAACTGTAGGGGAGTCTCTGTCGAGGTTACCCTCCTCTTCAAATCCTCTGGCCACCAATCGTGCCCGCATGTCGCTACCTTTCTGCCATAGAACCCAAGTGGTGGACATTTTTTCATTGCCATTGTCTGGAATTTCAGAGTAGACATCGAATACTTTGAGTTTCTGCAACTCATCTTCCTTAGCCTTCAAACATTCTGATTCGTTGTTTTTGTTTTGTTTAATTCTAACGATATTGACGGTCTCGTTCGGGCATGCTGTTCGCCATTCTGCGAGTCTTTCCAAATTGATGCTTTTACAATTGCCATCATCGTCACATATATTGTACCAATACTTCGTAGCAGTATTGGCTTTTCCGGCACGACCGATCACTTGAGCATCTTGACAATCGTCACTTTCAGTTACTTTATACTGAATGCGATCATTCTTTTGCAAATAAGTCGGCAATTTTCCGGCACGTGTATCGTGAGCCTCTTCTTGTTCAGTGAGTACATCTGGTTGACTTTGCAAAGTTGAAATGTGTTCAGATGAGTCGTCAGGATCTGTTGAAGTTAAGGATGAATCTACGTCGCTGTCGGAAATGTTATTTGATACGTTCGGTTCGTGAGATATGTTGTCATCGTTGATTTCCTCTACGCCAGTGTTGTCGTCAGAATCAACCTTCTTCAACCGATTGACAGATATACGTGCATAGATACCACCATGTCGAATAAAAACAATGCTTCCGTCTTGAAATATTACTTTCGCAGGACCAAGCCATCGATTATGACCTTCGCGTTTATAGAAAACCTTGTCATCTAACGAGAATTTCGTTTCAATTGATCTCACTTGATGTCTTAGTGCTTGTCTTATCTTTTCATCTGCCTCACATCTGATAAAGGCTTGTCGCGCTGAGTGTAGACCATCCAGGTGATTCTTTAGAATTTCACTTGTAGTGGATCCATCAAGAGCTGGTAATTTCTCATGCATTATATTTAGTATATTTGGATTTCTTCCAAGAACAAGATGATAACTGCTAAATCCGTTCCACATCTGTGATGAATTTTTCGCGACGTTAGCCCATGCCAAAAGAACATTGATATCAGCATTGGGGTTGTCTTCTATCAAAATTTCAAGCATGCGATCGGTAATTTGATGATTTCTTTCACAAAGTCCGTTGCTCCAAGGGCTACTACTTGGTGTCGTTAGAATTTCGATGTTCAAAATGCTGCTGATCTCGCGTAATTCGGAATTGTTGAATTCCCCGCCGTTGTCGGTCAAAATGGCTTCCATTACTCCCTATCCAGCCGCTATCCAGTGCAGGAGAATTTTGTCTGCAACTGTCGACGGACGTTTATTTTCAATAATAACTGACACACTGAGGCGAGTAAGCATATCGACGAGATGTAGAATGTATCTTCCATTCCACACTTTCAGATCCATCGCGACCTTTTCGTTGAATCTTTTTGCCATGGGAAGTGATACAGCTGGACGGGCAGGAGTTTTGGCGTAACGTTTGCAGGTGTCGCAATTGTTGTAAATGTCGTCGAAATCCGTTTTAAAACAATCTCTATATGCACCTGCATCCCTGATGATGGCTTCCAATCGTGAACGTGTAGGATGTGCGAACTGACGATGCAATTTCAGAAGAGAGCGTTTTCTGTCTTCGGGTGACATATCACACAATTTTGTGGCTTTAACATCCTCAACTTTGACTTCTGTGACAGATATTGGAACACAGTAATGTCCACTAGTCGTGAAGTTTAATGGTACCTGTTTGCCAAAAATTTCTGCCATATCACGTGGTAGATCCAACTTCACCTCGGCTCGTTTGAGGGCTTTCAAACTTAAGAGAAGTGGAATATCCGACTCAACAACATCTGTGGTTATGAACACATCACGTTCTCCAATGCGCGCTGGTATCGTACATTCCATCAAGGATGGAAGCACAGACCCACCACCGAACTTGAAATTTCGAAGAGACTTTCCTTGTTTCACTTGGACTTTTTTTGTTTCTGGAAGAGATTCGATAAAACTGTCATGCCATCGCGTTCCACAAACCGTGGAGGTGCATGCTGTGTCGAGAACCGCGCAACCAACTCCCTCTTCTCCAAGTCGACTAATTTGTTCCTCGTCATAGCCAGTAAAGAGAACCACCTTTTCACCATTTTGATCGACAATTTTTGCATTCTCATATCTTCGTGATTCCTGATTGTGTTCATGAGCGTAAGGACATGTAGAGATTACATGTAAATGTCTGTACGAGCCACAGCTATAGCATATGCGTTTTTTTCCGTCAGGTCCGATAGGATTCATAGGTCGGTTGTCCGTCACTGCTGTTGTAGAGGGCGGATTGTACTGTCGTGGGTTTCCTCCGCGCCATGAATGTCTTCTGCGATATCGTCCGCGGGACTGAGGTTGTGCAACGAAAGTTTCCTCCTTGGTCATGCAAGGAGGTTCAATTTTTATGGAAGGATGCGAAGCGTGAGATGCAGTGCTTGTGCTAATATTTGATTTGAATTTCCTCAGTGATTTCTTCGCTAAATCATATAACTTGGCTTTTTGATCAAAATCAATTCCTGACAAAACAAGCATTTTTTCTTGTTTCGATATATTTGCGCTCGCTATCAGCTCAAAGCAAAGAATTTCTTGGGGCAGAATTATGGATTTCTTGCAGATCCGATTGTACTTTTTTTCAAATTCGTGAATGTAATCACACAAGTCTTGCCTATCCCTTCGCTGACAATTTTTGAACTCTTCATATTTATTAAGGCTGTCTTCCATTTCATCTCTACCAACCTTGGACTCAATGAAACTGAGCAGAACAGAAACACCATCTTTGACTTTCAATTTTGTAAGCGACAATTCTTCCGTAACTTGCTCCCTAATACGCGACTTATCACTCTCCGGTAAGGATAGCGCCAAAAGCACTCCCTGAGTTTCTTCAGGTTCACCACAAATGTCTTGCCACATTTCCACCTCATTCTTCCAGAGTTCGAAACTCTTCTCGGCGCTGTTGAACACAGGGGGTTTTAACTTGGACATTGTTCAGTTCGACACGCTCTACTACCACTGTTAACTTTAGTACATGCACTTGTATTCCAAAACACAGGCTCCAGAATATATACGTATATTGGTATGAACAAAACCCCCTGGTTACCTGAAAGGTAAGGAGGCCTAATGTGATAAGATGATACAAATGACATGATCATACAAGATATATGAATATGTAAATGCATGTATTCATATTCATTAACACCGTTGACCGTGACCTTTCGAAATTGATATCGTCCTGGCACTGTTCGACACACTGTGAATTCATCGTATAATAATTCGGCTAATAATTCGGTAATATACAGGAACATGAACCATGCGTGAAGTAGGGCTGTCGTGCGTTTCTCATATACAGGTTTAAATTTCACCGCACCACACAGACATGGAAAAGGTTCGCAATATTAGTTATGCCGGGCGTCGAAATGTCTTGACAACTCTGATTCAGAGGTCTCAGTGAAATATCAACAATTATCGAATTAGACTTAAGTTACTCAATGTGTCATTTACCTTATGTTGAAGCACGCTATTTGACAGATACAATCACACTCAAATTGATGCAGGGCCGTACGAAGTATCATTGCCGTTATTTGTTTGATTTGAGCTTAATTACTACATGCAATCCTCTCAACAGATTTAAAACAGCATCATGAAAAAGTGGCCGACGCCGACTACCAAATTGAGGCCAGTTCCAATACTGGTACCTGGGACCACCTTTACTTCTCTAAATGTAGCAGGAAAACTGCAACGCACATCATAGTCTATCTCTACTTGACCGATGTACCGTCAGCTTTTATTCAAACTTTACAACAACCCAGGCGTCCAGTTTCAAATCTTAGATTGATGGGAAACCTGCATCTTCTTTTTCATTCATGTCTTCATCTAAACGGTCCTCATTATCGCTAACCGTTGTATCTATGTTTTTCTATCGCATCAACGGCGGTTCGATAAACAGTTAATCGTTGAATTGCTGCTCTTCAAAAGCAATGGATTTCATTTTTATACAAATATTACTTCTTTCTTCATCTTCAATACATTTCAAAGCTGATGACGATTTCAACACTTCACCAGTTTTGTTAAGCGTATAATTTCTGATGTTCGAAGAGGATCACGCGCTTTGGTTTCCTGGAGACTAGTAGGCCTACTGATAAGAAATGATGTTAAAAGCCCTATGGATATTGACAGCTCCCTTTGCATGTAACTTTTCAGTCGGTGGCTTACACTTCTTACCAAACGTTCGAGAAACTGGATGTAGCACTGTGCCACCATGGAATCTGATGATTGCCGACTCTGGTTTCAATTGCTCAAAAACAGTCTACATGTATGAAGATGTGTCGGAAAACCAGGCATCGTCATCGAATTCGTTCGGGTTAATCGGGACCATCACTTTTATGCTTCCTTCCTTGTGTGTTAAAAAATTCCTAAGACTGAAGAGCATGTGAAGTGTCAGATGACAAACAGCAGAATAATTTCGTTTCGCTGGCAGACTTCAATGTTGGTCTACAAAAAGCAGTGCTGGCTCCTTGCATTCATTTTTTTCAAATTCAATGAACCGCACATGCACATCACAACTGAAATGCACCCTTACTTATGAGAATAGCATATATCTCACGTGGACTTCAGCATTGAATAAAAAATCGACACTTTCTGTGTTAACATATGTATGCACCCCATACTTTTTCAATAGTATACCCATTTCACCCCATTTTCAAATTTTCAAAATTAACATGATAATGACGAATATATATTAGCCTATAATCACATAATAATTAGGAATGTTTTAGCTTTTACAGGGATGCTGAAGTTAAGTCATGATGCTCTTTCCCTTGCTGCAATACGAAAGTTCGTGATCGTTCATTTTTTCAGTAACAACAAGGAAATCGAAATTTGGTTTCCATGGAAGCAATGAAAATTGTTTATGGAACCAATTCTATCGAAACTTGATGCTATTATCACGCTATCATCATAATCCAGGCGATATACGGAAATGTCAATCCGCTTGCAAAATTGACCAAGAAGAGAGGTAAATTTCAACAGGCACTTGATGCTTTATTAGAGCTCGCACGACCTTAATAAAGCATCTAGTGCCTGTTGAAATTTACCCCTCTTTTTGGTCAATTTTGCAACTGGAATCCGGGCACGGGAGAACCATCTCTTTGTGAACAAATCAATCCCCTTGGTTTCCAGAAAACTTGAAATCAGGGATGAGAACGGGAGGTCACAAAAAATCCGGATGATCTCTTATAGGGGGCCCAATGATAATCAGAGGGCCCATGGGTCACATGAGGGGACACATGGAGTGGGGTCACATAGAGGGGACCTACGGTCAGTTGTAATAACTTGTGATCAGAGGGTCTTATGCAACGCATCATGAAGATGTCACTCCATCTTAGGCGCTCACATATTTTAGTCCCTACCCTCCTATTTTTATTGCATTTTCTGGCGAACCTCAGAAATGACCCAGATGGCCGTCAAAAAATTCCGCTTTAAACCCATTTCACCCAGCATACCCATCCCACCCACCCTACGCTACCGGTACTCTCTAATTTTCATAATTTACTTGTCATTTGCATGTATTGCATTTTCTGGAATATAACCCACTGATCAGTGCTATTTCAGTGTGGGTTCTAATCGCGGGAGGACTGCATTTGAGGACGGGTTGCATGAATAATTTTTCTGGTTTGTAATTAAACTTTTTCGACTCGCAAGCTGCGTTACACCTTTATGGGAACTTGTACATGTACGAGTATGTTCATGCAGTACTCACCATAAATTTACGTCGAGGTGTAGACAACGACTGAACAGTTGCGAATTTAAAGTCGACGGGTGAGTTGGGCTAGGGACCGGTCCCAAGCCTTAATGAGATTAATTTTAGGGGTGGGATCAGAGCTACGTAATAGCGATCATAGGGTGGATGGCAATTTGCAGGCGTTACTTGGTTGGTCTCAGTCGGGGCACATATGCGAGCCAAGCTGTGTCATTGGAAGCGATCATAGTCACCAACAAATACTTTCATTCCTAACAAAAATGAATTCATTTAGGATCAGTATCACACCCTTGTATGGCCTGGCTTTCTGGCTTTTAATGTGGATAAGCCCATGTTGACGCCTCGGACCGCCACAACTTATGATTTCTGAGAAGCAACTGCATTGTTAAAATGCGATTGACTGAGGCTCACACCTCAAGTATGTAATAAGAAAGTGACTTATTCGATAGCAAAAATTCTTAACCACAGTTGAGAACATTAATTTTTGAAAACTTCTTGCAATTATATAAAATCGATGAAAAATCGCTCAATTTTCCGAAAACCCCCGAAAATTCGTACAACTTCCGGAAAAATCGGAAGAGTACACAGGCATGCAATGCTAGTAGTAACGAAACGGAAATGTAACAAATTTTTCTAAAGAGCTAATAAAAAGTAGAAATTGCATAACCAAGCCAGACATGAGAATGCTCTGAGATAATTTTGGCGGAAAATATTGGAAGCTTAATATTGTGCTTTGATGATCGAAGTTCAATCATTTCGAATTGGTGTTGGAGCTAAAACTGTATATCAGAAACAGTATGTCGAAAACATGCTTTCAACTGCCAGTAAATAACAGTTTGTCAAGTTTTAAACATACTTTTGAAGGGTTTTACCATGCTTTCAACAGGTTTTTTGATGTCTTCTTTAAGTTATTATTATCAATTTATAGCATACTTTTTAATGGTTTGAAATATTCTATATATATTCTCAACATCGATAGTCATTTACCGGTAAATTGTCCATTTTGACTCACATCTGTATAAGTTTCACTTTGAAATTCAGTATTTTGTTCAGCTATCACGTGGGTATACTATTGAGCTGATGGAAAGCTGCAGTGTTATGCATGCGACTTCCAAAAGTTGGACGAACTATCCATTATTCTAAATTCAGTCATTGTCACTTTCTCATCTGCAGTCCCCAAGAAAGCCTTCTCAATTTGGAACTTACCGCCAGCTTAGAATCTCACTTGGAATTGAAAATGCCATGAGACATTTTTAAATCATCAATTTAATTTGAGTTTTTGACTTGATGATAGGAATTTATCACTTAGTCTTGTCAGAGATCCGGGTGTTTGATAGATACATGTATTTTCATGAATACTAAAATCACTTAAAACCTTTTGATGTTTTCAGCTTTTTTAAAGTAATGTGGGCTTTTTAAAGGGGTCTAAGCAACGTACTATGTTTTTAATGTATTCCTCAGTCTTTTTGACAGTTTTAACAGTAATAAACGATTTCTACGCATATATATGAGGATTTCAAAATAATCAGTGCGTTCTAAAAATCTTCTTACTATTCCTGTTTTGAATGAACAGTAGGTCTTACCAATTCAGAGCATAAAAATCGATATTTTGCTGGTAGAAGTCGAGCATTTCTTGAATATCAACACAGATATAACGCAAATTAAGGTCAATGAAACGATAGATCAACTTAATCGAGTACACTATGACCCCTAAGGATTGTTATTTTATATCTTTCTTGTATTTTTGGCATATAGGGATTTATATACATGTAAATCAATTCATTTGATACATGCTACCACTTCAACAACCTCTACAACGGCTAAATATTAATGAAAAATATTATTCACAAGATGTTTAAAGCTCAACTAAGTCGCCAAAACATGGTATGTAGTGAAATTCGAACGGAGACCGACAATTTTTTAACGGAAATGCAGAAATTGTGACTATACTACATTAAACTATAGTTACAATTATCATATATATATATACCGGAATATATATATAATAGCAATATATTAACAAGAACTTATTATAACTTGACATACAACTTGCTTATAACTTAATAGCTGGTTCGATCAGTTTCAGTGATAAGATAGTTTACATTGTGACTTGATACCCTGATCAAGACAAAAAATCCTCTACATTTCATTGATTTTATTCCTACAAAAAGTATATGACCCACCCCCCCCCCCAACCCCAAAAATTTTTAAGGCATTTTTGAACGAATCTCGAGAATCATCATTTCGAACCCCATTTTGGCGGAAATCCGCCAAATGGCGGAAGATTCTCATGTCTGCCAAGCATGTTTTGGTCATAAAATACAAAAATATGATAGTTTGACTATGTCTGACTTGAATGGGAGCAAATTTAATTTTTCGGTGAAGTGGAAGAGTTATAAGGAATGTCCCTAATAAGTATTAGTTGATCGATTACCGATTCAATCATTTCTTATCTCTTTGATGAGATATTGAATTTCTTAAGCAGTTGCATTTAATGATGTTTGAAGGAAAATGGGGCATTGAAAATAATTGCAATCAGTGACATTTTGATTAGGCCTATACAGAAATCAAGAGCACTTATTGATGGCAACTATTGAACGATGCAACTGTCATTGATAGTCATTGTTAGACAAAATGAATGCGTCAGAATTATTTGTAGTCACAATAGAATTGGTTGTATAATAATTCTCCGTGCATAATAAATTTATGCTCGGATTCTATTTGAGGGTATCTGTAGTAACCGATCTTAATACTTTTATTTAAATGCAGTGCAATTTCAAATGCTTGAGTACCAGCTGTAGTTACACAGAGACCTATTAAAATTTATAATTTTGCATCTTACGCTCAGGTTCCTTTTACGATGTACGGCTTGTTAAGATCACAAAACTTACTGCAATATAGCTTGAATTCACTACTTTACTTGGTTGGATTTTTCCTAATGGGATTTATGGTTCTTACGAGTTATTACTAGAATTAACCCTACTATTTTTGCTACGGCATAACAAAACCGGTCACTACAGTATCGCTTCTTAAATTCATATGCCGTTCCTGCTTCAGTTCTGTTCGAGAAAAAGCAGTAGGTAGGCCAATCGGATATATTTTATAGAATTTCTTTTCGTTGAGATGAATCAAAAGGTCCAATTGGTCAACTGCATTGCAATATTGGCCGATCTATCCGTGCAAGAACAATAGAGAATGCTAATTACATATCCTTCATTGGAATAAAATGCAGTGCAGACAATAAGCGGTGTGTCCTTGGCTAGGACAGAGATCAAATTATCTCAAACTAAAAATTTACCATGAATCATTGTCAACACTAAATGAAAACATGACGAATTGCAAAAACATGAGCAGTAGTGTCAATGCACAACACGATGCAAAACGGGCACAAGCCCTCTATTGGACATCAATATTTTATCTTTTCTGGTACTTGAGTGCCTGAGGAAGAAGCACGGTAATGACGGTTCAACAATCAATACCCTCCTGGTGACTGAAAATTGTCTTCTATTCATTAATGTGCTTTTTTCACAATTGCCAAAATTTCCGAGAAATTCACCGTTGAAGTTACAGGCACAAATCCGTATAAATGGTCCATGACGGCCTACCTGAAATGGCATGATATTTGGTTGCTTATTATGTCAAAAGCATGCACAAGTATATGATTCGCAAGCTAACATCCTATGGGAATTTCGAGCTTTTCTTATATTGTGATTATGGAAAAGAAAATTATCCGTGAAAGTAGCTTGGAACATAATACTTTATGAGTGAAGGAAATTTGAGGTGTTACGGATTCCGCCGAAGTCATATGAAAAAGCAGATTGGGCACTGGGTCTTGACAGACACCCTGAGTTTTTGCAACAACCTGAATTAATTAACTAATAATAATCAATTAACAAACTAATAATTATCAGTGAATAGAGAACTCCTTATCTCGTGGCATTGTCAAAAATTTCCAAAATTAATTTGAAGTGAAAAAGAAGACATTTTAAAACAAAATATGTATATTCTCATTTCAAAGGAAGTAGATATCCGGATAAGGCGCACTAAACTGAATTTTGGCAGTTGGAGAATGCAGTCGTGTGAAATCATGGCATGGCTGAAAAGGCATTGAAGTTGTATAAATTTAGAGAAGCTTGACTCCATAGACATGCTTGATCACTTAATGCTTATTGTCTGATGTTGGTGCTTGACCCCATGTCCGAATGCACAAACATACATCAATGGAGCTTCCTAGTTCAAGATGTGAGGAAAAAATGAATTTTTGTGATAAAGTTATGATCTAGAGCACTTACAACATGCAGACCATAGCTATGGAGCCGATTGGATAGTCTAGGAAGTTTAAGTCAAAAAATAGCCGTAGTTGGAATAAATTGCAAGATTAGATACTAAGGTTTCATTTTAGTCTTGAACTTCCATTAAGCACATTGGTGAAGTTTTATAGAAATTGCTAGTTTAGTGGCTTAGTGGCACTGAGTTTAGTGGTTGCTTTAGCCCACTCAGTGACCGGCGATTCCCAACTCGACTTTTAAGTCCCACTCTGAGATATCTAAGTAATAACAAGTTATTACTTTCACACGTCCGTACTTTATTCATGAAAAGTATGAGTTTATATATTGACACAGAACATGAACTTTCAGTTCACCTTTATTCACAATTAGCGTAGAAAAACAAAATAACACACAACAATAGTTAATGCACCAAATGAAACGTAGAGTAGGAGTTTGTTTGAGTTAGACCAGATTCGGTTTGGCTCAGCTGACACTCATAATCTGAGCACCGTTGAGAACGTGGGACGACGTAGCGGACTTTGGAAACACGTCTGAGAAAATCTTTGAAACAAGTCTGAGAAACAATGCCAATTTGGTGCCAAATACCCTAAAATCTATTTTACACAAACAAAAAGCACGAAACTACTAAAACTAAAACAAATAATTCAAAATTATTAAAACAATTTTGATAATTTGAGTTTATTTTTTTTGTATAAACGTATCAACTCAACACACCGCTATGTCTAAATTGACGAAAAATAAGGTCTCCTAGGGGCGTTTTCGTAAATGCAGAAACAGTTCCAGGTGTTTCGAAAGTGTTTCGAAACAGGTCAGAAACAAGCAGAAACACGTTTCTAAATTTAGAAAGTGTTTCTGCATTGTCAATAGCAACGCAGAAGCAGTTTCAGAAACATGAGAAACAGCCGAAGCACACAAGATCTCTTTCATTTTCAACAATAGATGTCAGTTATTATCTGATGACGTGCTCCGATTGTTTATTGATTATTTATTGCGTCATCAGTCATGAAAACGAAAGCAGAAACATGTCAGAAACAATTCTGCGAAAAAAAAATGTGAAACACCCATGTCCCTGTTCCACTTTTTCCCCCCCCCAGATGGCGGAATCAGCTGTTATTTACAGTTTCGATAACCATGGTTTTGATTGCCATGGTTTCAACAGCGTATCATGAGCTGTTGAACACTGATGACTAGGTGGCTACTGCTTGACAGTCATCAATGCCTTTTTTGTAATTTTTCACGATCGGTCATTACATCTACGTATAAACTATGAAAGTATAAGTGAAATAGTTATTTTCTCGCTGTATACACTTGTTTTCAGCATCAACAAAGTTACCTGAAAATTACTGATTTTCAAACATTGAAAAGTAATCATGATGAGATTCTGCTTCTGACCACTGTGGACGATGAAAGGTAGCTGGGTAAGGATTGCGCAATTGAACCCACTTACTTTTACCATAGGCATGAGTTTCTACGAATAACCCTTTTACATTATCCTCAAATTGATTATCTAGAAGTCAGTCATCAAAGATGTTGAACAAAAATGATAAAACTATGGTTTTCCTCAAGCAAGGAGAGCGGTCTATGTTTCAGTGGGTACATCATGATGTCTCTGATTCAATCAAGAAATCATTCATACCATGAATTTCTTCCATATCTCGGATGACAGCTGGGTGAAAATGCAGGAGAATATGGATAAAATTTTAATTTGAAGTTTTCGATGATAATTTGGTCACCATAGTGACTTTCAAACTTAAGCTAGCTTCTTGCTTCTTTTATGACATCATTCTTGACTTCGCTATACCGACACTTCAAAAAATATTTAATTGGTGGGGCTCCTATATCTTAATTTTCTTTTATTCTTTATGCCTACAAAACTTAATCATTCATGTAGGTACAGGGGTGTGGTGGAGGGGTAACGCGTTATAACGCCGTTATACTTCCTAGGAATATACGACTACACCCCTGTGTAGGTATGAGATCTTCACCTGTCTTGCAAGGTCAAAAAACAGAAACACGCGAATTTGGGACTTTGCAGGACTCCAATCGCAGGCGAACACTTAATTTCCGATGGCCTTTTTGGATAACTTTATCAATGTTCAGGAACACCTCGAAAATTGTAGCCACTCGCCTCATTCAACTAGCTTCAGGAAAACCTTTTTCACAGGCAAAACATTTGACAGCGAAATAATGCGATAGTGGGAATAAATTGAAACATTTTTAGGCTATGCATATTCTTGGCATTTATTGACTATTAAAGGCCAACTAACACTTCACCGAGAATGAGCTTGTACTTGTGACAGTAAAAGTTACTTAGAATTGTTGGATTAATACCGCATACGCAGCCCATAGGCCACATTTTTGCCGCCTCGGCAAACCTCATTCGAAATCAGGGACTCAATCATCCAAACCACGCGCAATAATGATTGAACTACATTTTGTCAAAAAACGGTGATGACGGATATAGAATATTTATCATTGTAGTAAGTGCGGAGGACGAGCGCTTCTCGTCCTATGATCAAAACGCAACTGCAGTTACCGCACATTTATTGTAAGCAGGACGGGTATGACGGGTCCAGTTCGTCTTCAGCACTTGAGACAGTAATTTTTCATTTGCACAACTCGGCAGTCAGATGAAAATAACGAGGGCGAGCTGTCTTCAACCGGTTAATAGCAGTAGTTATTTAATTTTCTAACATTTGCTTTTAGACCTTCGAATGTGCGAAATTACTATGGGCGATAGTCATCTGTCTGTTGGGATTTTTTTCTCAAATTGTCAAAATGATGATGAATTGATCATCATCTAGGGTTGCTTATTCAGTCAACTAAACTGTGCAACTACCGCCTTATTACTGATATTATTCCGTACAGCTGCTGTAACCATCAATTCGCCCACACTAACTCCAAATCTAAAGTCAACTGCATTCATCCGAATTATGCACAAAAATTGCATTTTCTGAACATGAAAATTAGCGAAATGTATATGTAGCCTTAATAAATAGATCAACGACTCGCAGAGTAAAATGAAAAGCACATGTGACAATGTATCATTCAGCTTTATGTTATGACAATTTTCAACTGTCAATTACAATATCTCAAAAAGAATTTAGATAGGTCAAATGCGAAGCAGTACGTTCGACACATGGTTGGAGAGTCATGGCTTCCCATCGCTTTCGACCACCTCATCGGTCTCTGGAGTTAACGAACATTCAGCTATGGCATTTTCTATTTCTTGTTTCGCCATTGTGAAGATCAGGTTCCAGCTGCAAGAAGAAAAGCGCATTTGAAGCCATATGTTAACACACTTACATTATACAATAGTCAATGATAGCATCAATTATCGCATCAGAAGCCTGCTAAGTATCCGAAAATGTCCTGCATTATTCATGAGTTGACATTCAAAAGTCCTCTGTGAGTGCATGTCAATAAGATCAATATTTCACATATTAAGTTCTCCATTTCATGTAAACTGCACATATGCATGTGCATGAAAACTTCAGCTGTTAAGCGTTACTAAACTGAGCCGCTGTCCCGAGTAAGCTTTCGCATAGTTATCTGATATGAAACTTAAATTGAGGAATAGGGGGATATACATATAAAATCAGTTTGCATTTTAAAATCCCGTGGAGTTCATTATTTTCAACATTGAGACCTCAGGTGAATCACTGATAATAGAAATAGTCGAACCATCACTGTCTCTGTCGTACACAGGATTTGGTTATGAATTATATTCCATCATAGAGCATTTCCTTGGACTTGGGTATGATGAATGCAACAGCATGGTTCACGGACATGCCCCAGGCAATGCACGGGGAAAGGCTCAATGCGAGCAAAAAATGTCGTCATAGAAATATGATGGGAGAAATCAGAGGAATATTACCGGACCCATTAAATAGCCTGCAGCTGATTTAGTTGCACTGAAAATATGCTAAACAAATGAAATGAGGGCCACGTTAATGGCAATTTGCACATCTATGTATCATTGCGTTATATGAGCAATTCTAGGGTGGCGATAATGTAGCTTTATTAGATAAGTTATGTAACGAAGCAAAGTGCTTCAATGCAGATACGGTTGTACTTCATTTTATATCTCATTCATACATTTCCATGGTGCATCAAATATTACGATAGATCAAATCTAAATCTAATGATGGATGAGTAGAATGAAATATCTGTAGCAATTGAATAGGAATTTAAATCATGGATATATAATGCTACAATTGCAGAGAAAGTCTCATCCAACCAAATCACTTGGCCATTGATTTCGCACACGTCTTAAAACACTATAACACTCGATCTTAGAGCCAATCCATATTATATAGACTTATTTGTGAAGTGTAGTCTCTGCATGCTTTGATCAAGTTCTGAAGCACAAAGACGCTTCTGATCTCCCGAAGTTCGTGACCCGGTGTTATTTACAGTATTAAATTTAATACATGTATTGAAATATACAGGACGTATCTTGGCAACAAAACAGACTGATTTTTTTGTTGCTACTAGGGTGAAAAAACATTGGTTCTGATATTCAATTAATCAATAATTAATAAATTATAATGGTTTCTTAGGACATTTGATTTAACTTTCGATTAGAAAAACTAATTATTGAAGGTTTAGATATTACAGAAATCTTAGTATCAACTGTTGTCTGCTTTTATTGGTATTTGGGATCATTTCATGGGGAGTGAATGCACTTCCTGCACTTTCAGCACATAAAATTAAAACAGAATTCATGTCCTGATGATGGTTGCGTGCAGCGATTGAAAGAACTCGATAAAGCGCATGCATTAAATGTCCATCGTTTTCCACGTATTTGCTCACAAGGGAACAAAATGACCAGAGTTTGTTACTTCATGCAATAGAATTTCTCTTTTGGTACTAATATCTAGTCGTAACTCCTTAACTGATGTGAGCGCAGCTCACTCGTGCGAACATAAT
The DNA here is from genome assembly GCA_907163375.1 of Prostheceraeus crozeri. Classification (NCBI taxonomy): domain Eukaryota; kingdom Metazoa; phylum Platyhelminthes; order Polycladida; family Euryleptidae; genus Prostheceraeus; species Prostheceraeus crozeri. Next base: position 655,968 of record CAJQUW010005981.1, on the reverse strand, counting down.
AATGAACAACAAGACAGAACTTGTTATGTTAGTAGGAGAACGAATCGAGTCAGATTTCAGTATGCAGATTGAATAAGTCCTTCATTCCTCTTGTCAATGAATCATCAGTCGCTTAGATGTAGTCGTGTTTCAATCTGCAGTAAACCTGTGCTATTATTGAAATCATGAACTTGAATAGTTCAAGTGTAGTGGCATTGTTTCCCAATTATTTGATGACAGAGACAGCTAACATCTACAGAGATCGAGATGGACATCCTGCGTCAGTGTAAGGTAATAACGCCGGGCACACCTCTGGGAGAAGTTTTAGGTAACATAATGGAAACGGGATGACTGGGATTTTGTTTGTTTGGGCAGATCCGGGCGCGGATTGCAAATTATCATTCCAAAAATTTTTAGAAAACTTTCCAAAAGAAACGTCAGCATGACAACAAAAGGGAAGTAGACAGAATGAAATTCAATGCGTGCAGACCGCCCGAAGATGTGCTGAATCCTATGAAAACAAATGTAACTCGTTGATGTGGCATATTTAGTTTCTGTGCAGCAATGACTTTTGTTGAAAAACATTGTTTTTAGCCATAGTTGCAACAGTGAACTTAATTGCTAGTTAAATTATTCGGCCACATATCAAAATCACTATTCGGTGCATCACTTTTGTAACCCCTAAAGATTATCACTTGATACAAATGTGAAATTTTAATTGGACTTCGAATGAAGCATAGAACAAGTCGAGTCGTTGAGAATTAGAAGTAACGCAATAATGCTTATATGAATTAGCCACTTAACCAAACGCTCAATAAAAATGCTTGTATCCAAAGCAGTAGCCAAAGGGAGGCAGGGAGCCACGACTTATTTATTCATCTCTGTACTGTTTTTAAGTTAAAGAAATTTTTTTGGCTAAAAAATAGAGCCCGATGAGTGATCAAATGTGTTCTAACTCAAAATCAAAGAATATAATTCAGCAAGAAGTAGATATTTTGGATTGAGAGAAATATTTTGATTGTTTAGCGCGTAAGTGGCATCAGTCATAAATCCTTGCCTTACGAATGTACTCAGTGCACCTGATAGAGACAACTGATATTTCAATTATTTTATAGGAAAGCCAAGTTGCAAGATATTATAAGAACTTCATTATTTTTATTTATATATTTCGACTACATTTATATCCGCAGCCATTATCAAGGCAAACAGGAGGAATGACTTTAACAAAAATTGTGTCCTTCTGATGTTATAAGGTCCCCATCAAGCTCCTAAGCTCCGATTCGCTTGCACCTGTGTCATGCAGACTTCCAACGAAGAAAATCCTGTCAGCAATCCACCCCACTGTTGGTCCTACAGAATCCTTCATGCAAATAGAATAATTAAATATATGTCTGCGTTTCTCAATTGAATAATGGGACATTGCTCTGCGTGATCTAATTGTGTTTTTCAAAGCAGCATTTATAGTTTATTACTGCTGAATTAGACGGCATGCTGGTAGTGTGCTAAAGCATCATTGGACAAATACGCAAGAAATTTCAAGCAATGCCGGCTTGCTCATTGTGTACTTAAATTTACTCAGGGTATGGCAGCATTTGGAATAGGAAGTCATGTTGACGTTGACGTTGGGGATGTGAACTGGGTCTCATATCACGATTCCAGATATTGGATGAGCGCCGGTCATTCAAGTATGTTCCCACTTCTTCAATTTCATCATTGAGGATGCAACGCAATATTTGATAATTCCAGGAACATGACTACAAATTCGCTTATTTTAGCTTAACTCGTTGCCCTGGTTACGATTCAAGCGTAACTTCAATGCGTGCATCATGCGTTTTCAAATTGCTTAAGGCTTGCTTGCAAAATAGCATGACAGAGAATCAAATCAATAAACTAGAATTGCTGTCGATCTACGGCAGTAGACCTGTAGATATCGACTGTGATGTGAATCATTTTTCAGTTTACGAGTAGCCTGCACGTAAAATAAAAGTAGCTTTAAAAATGATTTCTAGCATTTAACTAATTGCTGAATTTTGAAATTTAACAACAAATAATTGAGATATGTGGTTTTTGGGCTATTACAAATTATGTAGGTGGTATTTTTGCAGTAGAATGGATTATGAACAGAAGTTTTAGTACTACATAGGGTCGTTTGTAAATACATGTAAGCTTTTAACGTGCTTCTTAATAACACAGCCTGCCTCTTGTACTTCCACAGTGCGATTTCATGCCATGCATTTTGCCATATGGTGGAGACGAAAAAAATCTATTCATCTTACAAATGTATGATAATGCAGATACTCGCAAATGAACAGTATCAGTTACATTTTGACAGTCCCCTCATCAATTCGTGACTACGTCCTTTGAAGCAACCACGACAGATTCCTGGAGTGATCAATAACTTACATCTGATGAAGAAGTGAAGTGGATAAATGGCCATTTTTCCAGCTTCGATTGCAGTCCAACAGCAAGCTTCTAAAGATGGCTGTGTTGATCATTCACCGATCGAAATTTTTGACTGGCGCTATATTAGCGAAAGACAGTAAATTCATCTGGAAGAAAGAGTACATGCTAAAGAAAATAATATATTGGTCCATGAGCATACACTTAACATGCACCTCTGAAAAATAACCTTGAATGAAAAAGCAGTAGAACATAAATAACTGAATACCAAAAATATTAATGCTTAACATGTGCCTAAGCCTATACTAATAACGCGGAAACTTTAGCTGAAATACAGGTATCGCTGTCAGAACATGTTGCACTCGTGTAGTAGAATGCGTATATATCGGCTCTGAACTAAGAAAAAGGCGCCGATGCAAGTAAACAACCGATATATGAAATGCAAACATGCATATTACACTCATATTTTGAATATTTCTAGCCCATGCTTTGATCAGTTTGTACATACTATGAACATACTCTGACATGTATCGTGCGGTTACCGGCCCTAGAATGGTACAGGCGCATCCCTGCTTCTCGAAAGAGGAGACTAAAAGGGACTTTGTGGTACATACTGTTTTCGTTTGAGAGAACCGAGCGGTAAGATGTAATGTTTATTCACATTAGCGAAGTTAGTGAGACATGACATGCAAACACATTATGTGATTTACAAAGCGGCAATATCAAGGAGCGATAAAGGATAGCGTTATCAGCATGCAGTCATCTAAAGTGTCAGGTGTGGGCGCGAACAGATGAGCGAGACGTCAAGAGGGCAGACACTTAAGATACCACGGGACCACTGCCAATGTCTAACATGCACTTTGGGTGGTTTACCGGTTTCTTTCTAGTCTTTTCTTCTCACTTTTCTTTTTTCTTAAAATTCAGTGCCGACAGACCAATTTGACGATGGTCATAGACTCCTAGACATTGGTGGCCTGGACATGAGGCTAATAGCACAAGTGTACAACATGAGGGTCAACCTTCCACTGACATTGACATATGATACTTTCTGATCACTTCTTAGTATCATGTGTTCCAATTATTTACAATTAGTTTATACGATATGTATTACACTCACAGATTGTCGATCACAAATGCTGTACATGCGGTTCAATTATTAATCCCAATAAAGTAAGAATTTCCAACTTAACTTCTGAAGAATCTCATTTCACCCATTCTGATCCCATCTATTTGATATGATATTCTTCTTCAGCGAATGAGCAAAAACGAAAGTACACGGTGGTAATCAGAATTCGAGTATATTCCCATTTCTCACATACTTGTAAACTCAGCGTTTCTTCGATGAGAGCTTCGTTATTTTAGCACAGTGTCATTACTGCGCACAATGACTCGTTCATTTAGAAAGTTTTTATAGACGCAATTGAAGAATGATCCTGTTATACAGTATATTTAGCAAATGGATAACCATTTTCACAATCACTTGGACAGATGGAATTCCTAGCGAATGTTTGAAAGAGATTGATGAATAACACACTCTGACTAGGACTTAGAAGAAATTTCTGGTGTAATGAATCTTTCGAAGACAGATGAGAAGCCAACTTCCAACGAAGAATTTATACATCATCGCTTGTGTTTTGCTGGGAATTCATCCCTCATCATGTACACAAATTTCCATGAAATCGATTGCCTTCATGTCCAGGCCACCATTATAGCGACGTCTTTGCAATGGTACAGAAAACGCATATTGAGTATCTCGACATTTTAAAAACCTAACTTTGACAGAGGCGCGAACTGCTGTATAAGTTATTTGATGGAGGAATGCCAGGTACAATTTTCATATCTCATGTACATAACTGCATACCATCTGCTGTCGATATACTTTACTTAGGGATAAAGTGACTTGGCAGTAACCATCTGCCTCAGAATCTATTCATTAGAAAGAAAATCCGAAATATATGCAATGAATGTCTATTAGGCCACATACATGGGAGATATGAAAATCTCTCCTAGCTCACTTTTTCTGCTCAACAGAGATCGATGAACTTCTTCACATTTCAAAAAAATGTTTCTATTTTTGAAAATTAGTATATTTTTCTTACCATATCATCAATATCAAACAATACGACACATTTGCAGGAAGACAACTGATTGACTAAATGGATTACATGGATTTGTTGATGTCAATTGCCATTACTTTGAGATGATAGCTAATATATTTCAAAAAGTCGGTGACATGGCAGCCATCGAATTTTGCGTTTTAGCGATTCTTGGTCAAAATTATGAAAAATAACTCAACCCATTAGGGTCCTTCAGGAAACATTAGGATCCATCGCAATGATTTTGACTTATTATCTAGCCGGAACATAGCAATGAGGCATAGATTTCTCATTCATAACGGTACCTGTTGGAGAATGTGCCTCAGTAGCGTCCCCAGAAGATTTTCTCTGGGGGGAGCTTTTTCTTTCTCGGGCTATCTGCAAGAAATTCACTTAAAAATGCAGGAGTGTAAAAAAGTTTTGTAAAAATTCCATGAAATTTGAAAATTTTCTTATTCTCGTGGGAGGGGGTAGCGAGCACGGTAGCTACCCCCTTTAAAAAAGCTAATGATGAAGCTTGATTTCGTATCAATGTACATGTAGTTCCTAAATCGTAAATTCATATCGTAGAAAAACGCAAGCTCTAATCGCTTCCTCTATTCGCTTAGATGCATTGCTGTTGGCTGAACGACATTTGACATTTTATCAAAATATTTTTTGCCTGGTTTCAAATTTTGAGAAACTAGGAAATTGCATAGGTGGGCCTACTGGCAAATGTGATCTGATTGTGTAAAAATTGAGCTAGTTAAGTTCTGGTTGATATTTGAATAATAATTGACAGAGATGCGAAGTTCGACTGAATACTGCCATGTCACCCCATCGATGGGGTGACATTCAAATTAGAATGTCAATAACGCTTCCTACAGAAGTTCTAATATAAAATAGTTGGGAGATACTCTGCATATCACGGGCAAAGTATTAAGCTTTTTCTTTCACTATTTGGACATTTTGGATGAATTGGATGATATGCTGTCATGTCACACAATTCTCCCCTACCTATCTTCGACAGTACGTGTGCAATAGGGAAGTGGTAGGAGCTGATTCCAATCAATCATAGGCGGTGTTCCACGAGGATCCTCGATTGGTCCTCTTGCATTTGGATTTTTTCTGAATTGGTGATTTCCTGTGATGATATTAAGTTAGCGAAGAAGTTAAGAAGAAATGATTCTGCGCGTGTTATCCAAGTAGCACAGAACGCAGTATGGCAGTGTTGAATATCTATGAACAATAAACTTTCATTCGTTTGTGTGTTGCGTCATTCATTCATTTAATTCCTTCATTGTATATGCCATGCCATTGATTTGCTTTATCTGATTAATGCTCGTTGCGAGGTGTCAGTTACACGTGGACTTGATTTTCACAATACAGTTATACGTGGATCAGAGTTGTCGTTCTCTCTTAAATGTAAAACCTCAAATTCAACATTGGCGACGAGGAAAGCAGAAATGGACAAGTTTGCTGCTCCAGTACTGTCTGCGAACCCTAAGGAAGCTGACTGGATTTTCTTTGCAAGACAATTTGAGAACTACCTGGCCATTGTCAAAGCAGACAAAGATCAAAAGTTACCGCTTCTGATGAACTGTATTGGTCGTGATGGAATCCTCATTTTCGTCGGGTTACCATCTCCAAAGACTGAATATGCAGAAACAATAGACCGCTTCAATGACCACTTTACAGGTCGCACTTCAGTTCTGCTCAAGAAAAAGCTATTTTATGAGGCTAAGCAAGGTACTGAAGAAAGTGTTACAGACTTTGCATGCCGTCTAAGGCGACTTGTAGCCGATTGTGACTTGGGTTCAACTGCTTCAGTTCTTTTACGAGATTTCATCGTGATTGGAGTCGCGGATGATCGTCTGCGTGAGCGTCTCCTTGCGGAGGATGCGAAGTCCCTTACATTTGAACTTGCCATTGCGAGAGGAGAAGCCTTCGAACGTGCCAAGAAAGGAAGAAGCCGGACAATTGCTGCTGTGGGACAAACCTTCAAGCCCAAATCTGTTGAAGTTGCTCCTGAAAGAGATGAAAAGATATCCAATGCTAGATGCTATCTCTGTGATTCTTCGAGTCACTTGGCGAACGATGCTGCGTGTCCCGCGAAGAATTCCATCTGCAGATCCTGTTCAAGACTCGGTCATTTTCTGAGGTGTTGCCGATCGAAACCAATCGAAACAGATGCTGTTGGTCGTTCCAGTTATAACCCACCGAAGCAGGTGCGAGAGGTTCGAGCCATACCGGAGAGTAAGACCGGTTCTATCTCTGAATTTAATATTTTTTCTTTTGAAGACTGTACTGTAAAGAAAATAGTATTCATTGACAATGTGCCAAAGTTTGTAATTATTGATAGCGGCGCTCAGGTTAATGTTATGCCTAGATACCTTGTTGAAAACAAAGCTTTAACCCCTACAAATGTTCGCATCAAAAGTTGGGGCAATTTTGAAGTGAATGTCCTAGGAAGTGCATATTTTTCTGTTTCCTGCAATAATCGTACAGTAGAGGCAGAATTCTATGTAGTTGAAGTTGACGCGATGAGTCCGCTATTTTCACTCAAATTGTTACGTGAGCTCGACTTGATATCAGAATTGTATGATAAGCCTACAAATACTTGTACTGATTTAAACAACGCAGCTGTAATGTCCATGTTGAATAATGTTGATAAATGTGATTTTGGAAACATTACGTTGAACAGTCTCGACACTGAATACCCAACGCTGTTTTCCGTTTCTAATGATGATTGTATTAATACGGGATATACATATCGAGTTGTACTTAAGGATAATTTCATGCCCTACTGTGCCCCAACTAGGCGAATTCCTCCTGCCTTATTACATAAGCTAAGGAATGTACTCGATGATATGGTAGACAAGGGAATCATAAGGAAAATTGAAAAGCCGACTGAGCACTGCGCTCCCATGGTTATAGCGCTCAAGTCAAGTGGTGATTTGAGGGTATGTTGCGATTTTCGACGCCTAAATCATTCATTAAGACAAGAGTTGTATCAAATACCAACATTGAACGACCTGGCGGCTAGGGTTACGCAACCAAAGATATGGAGTCAGCTAGATTGCAAGAATTCATTTTGGCAAGTGCCTATACATGAAGATAGCCAGGAGATTCTTACTTTCTCAACCCCATTCGGCAGATTTTGTTATCAACGCCTTCCGTTTGGTATTGCTTCGGCTCCGGAGGTGTTTACACGGGTTCTTCAAGATATACTTAGTGGAATTGACAATGTGCTTGTACATGTTGATGATATCGCTATTGTTGCAAAGAATATCGAGACTCATAATGCTACATTACGTAAAGTATGCGAACGATTATCGCAAGCTGGTGTCAAAATGAATAGAGATAAATGTATGATTTCGACCAAAAGTATTGATTTCCTGACCCACGTTTGGTCTTGAGATGGTATATTTTCTGATCCCCAAAAATTCGGAAGCTATTCGGAAACTGCCAATTCCTAGAGATCAGGAAGCGCTAAGGTCCTTTTTGGGTTTAGCTGGTTATTTGGGAAATGATGGCATCCCGCATTTCAGCACATTAGCAAAGACTCTCTGGGAAATGATGAAAAGATCAAATTTTGTCTGGAACAATGAAAATATTACTGCTTTCGAAAGACTTAGATCAGAATTATTTCAGACAGATGTCGAACGTTCTTTGATCCAACAAAGAAAGTCGTGATTCAAACTGATGCTAGTCCGACTGGTATTGGAAGCGTATTATTACAGGAGGGTATACCACACATCAAGAGCTCTTACCGCAACAGAGGCGAGGGTACTCACAAATAGAACGAGAATTTCTAGGCTTGGTATTTGGGCTCACTCGTTTCAGTAAACTATTCTTTGGTATTGAGTTTGAGGTACAAAATGACCACTTGCCGATAGTACAACTTTTCAAGAAACCTATAGATGTATTATCGAACAGGCTCCAGAGGTGGATGATTATGATCCAGCATCATGTATTTCAAATTAAACATATCAAGGGATCGAGTAACGTACTTGCAGATTGTTTATCGAGAAACTCAATCAAGATAGACCCATCTGATGAAGAAATAACCGAGCATACAGTATGCTTTTTGATGAAAAGTAATCCACTCAACTGAAAGATACTTGCAGAAGCTACAGACGAAGACGTACAACTTCAGGAGGTCGCGCGTCTAATACAAAGAGGTTGGACTCAAAAGTACTCTATTCATATCCGTCCCTATTATCTACAGAGATTTGAATTAAATTTGAAAATATGCAATGATCGCTTTATAATTTGTAGAGGCAATCAGGTGATAATTCCTCAATCGATGAAAGAAAATGTTATGAATGTCGCTCATGAGGGTCACTGTGGCATATCTAAAATGAAGTGTAATATTCGTAGCCATGCTTACTGGATCGGTATGAATTCTGATATCGACGACTATGTCAAGAAATACACTGCTTGTACTGTCTATCAGACTAGATGTGATCCCGCACCATCAACTGTAGTGGCGGAAAATGTGGATACGGTTTGGGAGAAAATATCCATTGATTTAACTGGGCCTAGCCAAGTTCTTGATAACAAGGTTCTATTAACAATCATCGATCTGCATTCAAGGTTCCCGGAGATATTTATTTTAAATCGAGGTACATCTCATGAAATTATACAACATTTGCGCTCAGTTTTTGCAGATTCGGGCTGCCGAAAGTAATAATTTCCGATAATGGTTCAGTATTTACATCATCTGAATTTACTGATTTTCTTAAATGTTGTGTAGTAACCCATTCATTTGCTTCCCTTTACTATCCAAGAGGAAATTCAACAATCGAACGCTTGCACGGAACATTGAAGAACAGATTGAAGGGTATTCGGAATGGATCAAGAATATCTCTAGAGGCTGCGATCGATCAGGTACTCTTCGATGTACTGAGTTCAGCGAATTATGTCAATGGCGAGACACCTTTTCAGCGATTTTTCAACAGACCAATGCTAACGGAAGTAAGTATGCTTAACGACAAACCTACTTCTCCAGTTGGGGCTGTGTTAAGTGTCGAGGAAGAGATCTGTGAAGCAGGAATATTCCAGTAAATATTCTAGAATCAGAAATTATAATCTTGGTCAGCGTATTTTGATCAGGAAGGGTGATGGTCAGCCATATATTCAGGAGGGTAAAATTGTCAGGAAGATAAGGAAATATACTTACCTGGTGGATCTTGATGGTCGTCATGCTAGGTATAATCAGAGGAATATAAAGCCGTTACATGGGCAGTGCATTAGTCGCGATTTCTCAGCTGGCACTTAGGCGTATGATGATGTAAGTCAGGGTAAAATGTCTATCTTTAACTAAATTCCCATTCAACTAGGAGGTTAATCCATCTCGTGTGGGAAGACTTCCACAATTTTTGGTGAAATACAGTAACTTCGTTATTATATGATCTTTATGTTTTGCATGTATGTATCATATGCATTAAAAAGTTTTCTTTTGAAATTCAGATTCTGGATTTTCCCACTGTTGGGAAAGTGTTGAATATCTATGAACAATAAACTTTCATTCGTTTGTGTGTTGCGTCATTCATTCAATCAATTCCTTCATTGTACATGCCGCTTTTTATTAATTTTGCCATTGATTTGCTTTATCTGATTAATGCTCGTTGCGAAGTGTCAGTTACGTGTGGACTTGATTTTCACAATACAGTTATACGTGGATCAGAGTTGTCGTTCTCTCCTAAATGCAAAACCTCAAATTCAACAAGCAGGGAGTATTAAAATAAAATAATGGATTTAACAGTATATATTTCCAGCAACAGACATCTCGACTTGTCAAGATAGTCCATCAAATATGCCACTGAAGTCCAACATCGAATTTCTCAGTTTTACTGTTCTGAGGGGCTTGAAGCTTTTTCAACCAAAAGATGATTTCATTATTGTGTGCAATTCTTCAATAGTAAGGATACTTGAGCACGCCTTTGCTGCCATATTCAATATCAAAAATAACGCTTCAATGAGTATGATCGTTTCAACTCTACTCTCAAAACTTCACGGTTAACACTCTCATAATAAAACAGTAACAATAGCAAGAATACAATGAGTAATAGTAACATTAATTCTCTTAGCAAGATTAGCAAGTTACTGCATTATTATCATGATAACTTCATTATTACTGCGGTAGATAAGGCTAATAGCAATTATGCGTTCATTTGCAAGAAATTCTATGTTCTGGTTTTATTACAGGAACTTGGATTTGATTTGAAGACATTAACTCCTATAGGTAATAGTACATACATACCTGCTAACATAGAGATCAATTGTTTAGTTGTAAATCATAAAGAGATCATTAGTAATTTCTTTCATACCATTTGTAATAAAGATAATCTTAAACTACCTCGATTGTATTGGATACCTAAATTGCATAAAAACCCTTACAAATTTCGCTTCATAGCAGGTGCTAAACAATGCACTACTAAACAACTTTCGACTGAGATTAATAAAGGCCTAATCGTTATAAGAAATTACTTTAAGGAATATTGTAACGCTATCTATAAAAATAGCGGAATTAACTGTTTTTGGAGTATAGTATCTTCGATCGAATTCCTAAATAAGATTCAAAACATCAATATACATAACGTGCAAGTTTTTGACTTCTCCACATTGTACACTAACTTGAATCATGACGATGTTATTCATCACATTTCTGACTTGCTAGATTTGGTGTTTAATGATTCGAATAGGAAATACTTATGCATCGGTTATGAAAAATGTTTTTAGCTAGTAAAAAGTATCAAGGCTATAGTGTTTTTACTAAAGATAACTTTAAGGATGCTATTAAATTCATTATTCATGAAGTTTACGTCACTTACGAAGTTTGGTGGACTGGTTTTTCGACAGATAAAAGGTATACCGATGGGAGGTAATTGTAGCCCTTTGCTAGCAGACCTTTTTCTTTTACACTGCGAATATATTTTCATGTCTAATCTTATGAAAAGTAAAAAGTATGGTCTAGCTAAACTTCTATCGAATACCTCTAGATATATAGACGATCTGTGTATTATTAATTATAAACATTTCGCTTCTTTAATTCCTAAAATTTATCCACCAAGTCTGGAGGCAAGTAGAAGTGGAGATAATGATAACAACATTGAATATTTAGACATTAAAATGCAAATCACTAATACAGAAGCGGTTACCTCTGTATTTCATAAGGTTGATAACTTCAATTTTCCTGTTACGCTCTTACATTTCCTCAAAACACTATGCCTTACAAAATAGGTATCAAAGTTTTCGCGGGACAGGTTTTGAGATATATTCGCATCTGTACACATGAGAGCGATTTTATTGAAAAAATAAATCGTACCTCCACCACCTCATTGCGAGAGGTTATAATCGCTTTGATCTTAAGCGCAGTGCTGAAAAGCAGTTACACAAACACAGAGAGACTTTATTGAAATACGGTTATTTCTCCGCTAAGCAACTTTTGGACAACTGCCCGAACTTTATTTAAGTTCCTTTTCCATATTTCCATTTAGTCAGTTCGAATCATCTCGATGGCGTAGTCAATGTATCTGACTACATGTCCGAGATTTTTCTTTCGAGGCTGCTTTCTTTAAAGCAGGTCCCCGCTTGAGCGAGTTTGAACGTACAGGAATTAAGGGGCCCGAAACGTGAATCTTGCTCAAGTTCCTGCTGATGACCTCTATTGCTTTTTGTCCTCATCAACTTTATCACAGCATATATCAATTATCTGTTTTAGTTGCACTTCATGTAACCTGTGGGAAAGCCAGATCGGTCCTTTGGACGGGATCAAATTCTTTACTTTTCATTATCTTCAGCTTCATCTTCTCACTTCGATTGAAGCATTTGCGTAACACCACACGTGGTTGACCAGTTATCCGCATTAGAAATGACAGGTCTGTTTGTAATTGTATTTGACTGATAGCAGATTGGGATTTAGATAAGTTACAAAGTTTGAAGTATATAAGCAGACACACAAGTGTCATGTCTATAATCACTCCTTTTTAGACGCAAATGTCATAAGTAAGTTGTTAGATTTATAATTTTGTTTAAAACGCTGTAATAAGTTATATTTTTTTTCTTTCAGTTTTTAGTTAGGCCTATAGTATTATTATTTTTCTTTATGATCTACCGGAGGTTAGCCTCAACCAATTTAAGCATAATAAACTCTACTCTCAATACTCTCACAATCACTAAATGCCTAGAAAATGGTAAAAATAGCGGCAAAAACGATCGCGCAACGAATTTTCACAACGTAGAGGAAGAAGCAGAACCAAGTGATTGAGAATAGAAACAAACGATCGAGTTAAGACACTTTCTTATGCGCGTTTCTTGCTACCTGTTGTGAGTGATTTGGGTACTTCCTCTTTCCCTCCCCAAACACACATCTTCCAACTTTTCCATATTCATCAAATTACGTCAAACAGTCACATAGGATTTAGAATGGACTTCATCTGTTCACTGAGTGACAGTACAGCACAACTGAGAAGTCTTACTTGAACCTGGGATGAAGGATTGGTCCCTGGATACTCAGCCAGAATACAAGGTACAGCTGTGATCATGAACTTCGTGGAATTGTTGTCTACGGACAATGAGAAGCAGTTGTCTAGCTCTGAGACTGTAAATGCTCTGCAAGCTCATTCAACACACAACGCTTTGCGACCGTAGTGAGACAGGCGCAAGAGAAGATCGTGCATCGAGAGACGATGCAAAATTCTCAGGTGTCAACAACAAAAATGTGGTGGGAAGAATAGAAGCACCGTGATTTGGAGTCTCTTATAGATGAGAAGTAAGGCGTGTAAATAGACGTGGACGAATATTCTGGTGAATCACCCGGTGTTAATTCATTTTTGAATGAGACACGCAAGTCAATCCAGAGGTTCACGTGGAATACACGTGATGAAATCAAATTCATGAAGAATCAGGACAACAAACAACGGAATTTTTAATTAAAAAGCACCATTGCTGAACATGAAAATTCACTCAGACCAACTTTCTCTGGGGGACATTTCAACTACGAAAGGATCATCTCAGCTGATGTGCAAGGTCGTTCAAGGTCAAAATTTGAAATATTGCAAATATTTACTCTTGTTTATGTATCAGAAAATTGTAAATAATTATACAAGCAATGCTATGAAACAATATTATTAATTCATAGTAAATCTTAGATAATGATCTCATATTTTGAAATTGTCAGCTGACGATCTAAACGTGAATATATCGCAAATTATAGAATATACTACTTCGGAATTGTTTAATCGAAGCCAGCCATTACGGCTGCATTTGAAATTGTCAGTCTTACTTTTACAAGACCTGCTTATGGTGGAATCAGAATGTGTGTGCATCAGCATTTGCTATTAGGAACTATTCAGCAACTGTGCACTTAATGCCGATGTCTCTTTCTTACGAGTGACTACCTCAGGGGGGCAGAAATGTGGTAAGTGTTCCTATAGAGTCGTAAGACTCATTATTAACAAGTGCCGATCACATAACGAGTTAAGGTAAAAATATTCAACACGCTCTTGAAGCTTTTTCAAATATTCAGTGAAGTTTCCTGAATCAAGTGCTGAAATGTGACAGAAGAGGTATTTGGCTTAACAATTTGAAGGAAGTACACCGAGTGAAATGGGGTTTCAAGTAATCACATTGAAGTTGATTCTGACATTGGTTCGGGTTTGATTCTCCCTCCTCCTCTACTTCCGACCTGTCTACAAGACAACTGAGACAAAACAAATGGAAATCTGCAACTGATCACGAATCTTTCGATCTGAATCACACTAATAGGCATATCCGAACACCTCACCACACCTACGACAAAAATGACCTCAACCATTCCAATCCTCATCCTGTAAACCAGAATTCATCCGCAGTGACTTCCAAGCTGTGCTTCAAACTCTGTTGTTGCAATTATTTCAGTTAAACTGAAACTTATTTAAGAAAAAATGTAGATGACATCAAATTATGCTTAGAAGAAGTCGCTGAAGTTAGCAGTAGCTTTTGCAGTAGGATATTTAAATAAATTTGCTCAGCCCTCAAATTCTAGTACGATGCATGGAACTTACTTTTTTTTTTTTACTTTCTCCTTTTAACGTCTGCTTTTCCTCCTTGGTGAGGGTTGGACGTGATGAGACTCCTCCAACGGGCGCGGTCCTGTGTGTCTTCCACTGTCAGCCTCAGCTCCTTCATGTCTTCCTGGATGGTCTGCAGCCATGATCTTCTTGGTCTGCCACGTGGCCTGGGACCTTCGACAGCCACGTTGAGCACGCGATGAATCGGCTCTTCCTCTGTCCTCCGTTTCACGTGCCCGAACCACCTCAACCTGCGTTCTCTGAGTACGACCTCCAGCTGTTTGAGGCCGCACCTGCCTGCTACTTCAGCGCTATCAACTCGATCGGAGAGTGAGACACCGGTCATGTACCGCAGCATCCGTCTGTCAGACGAACGCAGTTGTTGGGCCAGGTGTTGTGTGAGGGCCCATGATTCGGCACCATAGAGCAGCACGGGTCTGATGCATGCGTCATACACGTGTCCACGGCATTTGAGTGGTACGTGTCGGTTCCTGAGGAGACTTGCCAGATCTTTCCATTTGCGCCATGCGGACGCAATTCTCGCTCGCACCGCTCGCTCTGATCCTCCTTTGCAGCTCAACACATCCCCGAGATAACAAAACTCTTTCACTACGTCGATCTCTACACCGTCTATCACACATCTTTCATCTTCGTCGGTACTCCTTGCGTTGTTTACACACATCGAACACTGGAAGTTTGTGACGCCTGTGAGAGAATTCAGTCCACTGCAGCGTTTGTGACACCACTTATCACAGCTTTGGCAGAGAATAGAGTTGGCACCTACGCCGCGACCGCATACACCACAAGGAAACCTTCTTGATTGAAGAGGAGGAGATTCTTCGCTGCCACTGATCAACATCTTCGTTTTTTGGATATTCACTTTCAAACCTTTGCTTTCCATGTCCTCTAAGAGTAGAATTTGCTCACAACTTCATATGTACCAATCAGTAACCGAAAAGCTCCGAAAAATCAATTCAAAGATGTGGATCTACTGCTAACTTCAGAATCAACCACACAGCAGCTAGACCTAAACCACAGACAGCTCCACACACCCATAAACAAGCCTCAGAGACTTTGCTCAGGCACTTTCGGCAGTAGCAGTAGTCTTCCTTCCCGTCAAATCCACTATTTCATCTCAATTATGGGTGTATTCAAATATTAAAACTACTGCTGGTCACTGAGAAGCCAAAACATTTTTGTTCAACTAAACCAATGCTCCGTTCGCATCAAACCGTGTCTGGTTGACTTTGCTCAGCCATTTTTGGTTGCAGCAGTAGACTTATTACACTACTAATCTACTATTCTCAATTTTGGGTGTATTAATATATTGAACCTACTGCTGGTCACTGAGGATCCAAAATACTTTGCTCAAGTAAACCAATGCTCCGTTCGCATCAAACCGTGTCTGGTTGACTTTGCTCATCCATTTTGGTTGCAGCAGTAGACTTATTACATTAGTAATCCACTATTTCATCTCAATTTTGGGTGTATTCAGATATTAAAGCTACAACCAAATGACAAATGACCAAATGAACAACTAATGGAAAAGTGATTGCAAGTCATTTGGTCTGACTGTTTAAGACTTAGCTCAACCGTTTGTAGAATACATATGGAGTTTCTCCTCGTCAAAATTGTCATATAAGGTGCCCTGCAATTATGCTGGTAGAAGTGATGAAGCATAGAAGACAATATTTGTATTTAAAGCCTGAGCCTTTTTTGTAAGTCTGATCAATGAAATCCTGACTTTAGGAGCTTATTGAAATTTAGTATTTTTAACTTTGTACAATGATCAGCACTGTGCTTCAGCATAAAACAAAAGGCCAATGATATTTACCAAATTTTTGGGGCACCATTTAAGAAATATTTCTGCATTTTATATGAGTAATGTGGTCAACGTTCAGATCGCCATCATTGAAATACAAAATTATGGAATGGAGCTTCAGAACTTCATAATTATACTAATATACATAGGTCTATACTATCAAGTGAAATAAAAAAGGTAGCTCATTTCAAATGCACGTTGAGCAAATTTAGTGCATGCAATGAACTAAGCGAGTACACTTGTTTTTCTACTTTTCTACTTTTTTTGTTATATTTGTATTTATGTGTATTGCTCTATCAAGAAAGAGTTAGATGACGGAAAATTTCATCTAGACAGTTTGAATTTTTGTATGCATCTACTTTGAGATGAAATAGTGGATTACTAATGTAATAAGTCTACTGCTGCAACCAAAAATGGCTGAGCAAAGTCAACCAGATACGGTTTGATGCGAACGGAGCATTGGTTTACTTGAGCAAAGTATTTTGGATCCTCAGTGACCAGCAGTAGGTTTAATATATTAATACACCCATAATTGAGATGAAATAGTAGATTTGACGGGAAGGAAGACTACTGCTACTGCCGAAAGTGCCTGAGCAAAGTCTCTGAGGCTTGTTTATGGGTGTGTGGAGCTGTCTGTGGTTTAGGTCTAGCTGCTGTGTGGTTGATTCTGAAGTTTGCAGTAGGGTTGGCAGTAGATCCACATCTTTGAATTGATTTTTCGGAGCTTTTCGGTAGTAGTATAGGGTATGACATCCGGCGCATCGCTTCGCTCGCACCGGATGTCACACCTTGCGAGATTTCAAAAATTTACCTAGTCTATAAATTTCAAAAATTTAGGTAGTCTCCAAATTTCAAAAATTTCACGGTCGAAAATTTAGGTAGTCCAAAAAATATCACGTGGTCGAAAATTTATGCAGACGAAAAATATCACGTGGTCGAAAAATATCGAAAATTTAAGTTGTCTCAAAATATCACGTAGTCCAAAAATTTAGGTAGTCTAAGAATTTCGCGTAGTCTCAATATACAAGAAGATTGTATTCAAAATATCTATTAAAAAAGTGGATGAAACAAAAGTGGAAGAAACTTCGAGAATATATCCTTCGTTATCACAATTAAAAATATATGAATTGAATAAAGAAAAACACAAAGATAGAGTACGTTATATGAAAGATATTAAGATTAGAGCATTATGATAAATTAAGAAAGATGGTCTAAAGTTAAGAATGTAACACAAGGTATTGGAATATTTTTAACAATAAGTTTAGGTGCTTTAACAATTGTTATATCTTCAGGTGTTTTAGCAATTCCAGTAGTTGCTACTGCTTTAACAGGTACGGGTATTTTTACAACTTCGTTTGTTACAATGTTAGATAAATCTTTAATAACTAAGAAACGAAAATCATTAAAAACTAAACATTTACATATTATAGAAGTCTATGACAAATTACATCACTACTTTCAAAGAGTATGTGATGATAATGTTATTACGTTAGATGAGATTGAAAAATTTGATCAAATAGCTAATGAAGTAAATCAAATATCATTTCAATTACAGTCAGAAAAAGTTGATGACA
This sequence comes from Prostheceraeus crozeri, assembly GCA_907163375.1. NCBI lineage: Eukaryota > Metazoa > Platyhelminthes > Polycladida > Euryleptidae > Prostheceraeus > Prostheceraeus crozeri. The sequence continues at coordinate 638,060 of CAJQUW010005981.1, read as the reverse complement.
AGAATAAACAGGATGGCAAAATTTGTAGTGATGGTAAAACTTCTATTGAGGAAACTGACAAAGTTTTTTAGAAGAACTAAAAACTTTAAGCGAAACTTTCACAAAACTTTATTAAACAAAACTTAAAACGAAAAGATGTCAGACGCCAAGGCAATAAAAATGTATTCCAATGTTACCACAAAATTCAAATATTATATTTTAAAAATGGATAAAATTAAAGCTGATAATCAAAAAAGAATCCAACAATTAGATGAATTAATAAAGCAAAAAAATATTATGAAAGAAAATCATACTCAGCATAGAATGATAAAAGCTGGTATTCAATCTGATATTTTTGAAAAAATGCAGCAAACCGAACAAGTAAAAACTGATTTTGAAAAACTATGAAACCATTTAAAACTCTTGAAAAAGAACTTACAAATAATGAAAAACAAATTAATATAACTGATCCAGAACACAAAACTATATTAGATGACTATGGATTACTAGAATCAAACATTAATAGGAAATTACCAAAATCTATGCAATTTGAACATTCTATTTCATTTATAGATGGAAAAACAATACCTAGATTTTATCTCGGACAAAAAGAAATATTTCCACAACCTTTTCGAGGTTTAATTTTTTCACCAGATAAATCTCCTTTTAGTTTAGATAGAAATTTTGTTGATCTTTTAAGAGGAGCAGATTTAAAAAATTATGCTGTAGAAGATCTCATAAAATATAAAGCTATGTTAGATAGAGTTGGTGCAGTAAAATCTCTTAGACGTTATAAACAATTACAAAATTTATTATCAACGGGAGTAAAAGTAGGAAAAGGTTTTAAAACAGAAACAACTGTGTTCTTACCAGATAACCCACAAGAATTACTAAATAGATTAAATATTTTAATATCTACAATAAAAGAAGGACATAATTCTAGTTTCAATGAAATTCATGCTATATTGAAAAGACAGTTAGAAAAGAAGATTCTAAATGAAGAGGATTATAAAAGTATAGCTGAAATATGTCGTTGTTTTTAATTTTTTTATAAAAAAGATAATTCGTAAAGAAATATTTATTTAAAATTTTAACTAAAAAATGTGTTCAGCAGATTTAGACAAAATTAATAATCATTTAGAAAATCTAAATGAAATCATGAATAGAAAATCATCAAAATTTACTACGACTTTAAAAATTATAACAACTACTTCATCACACACTTGTAATTTAGAACCCATTCTACATTTGGAACAAAATAAAAATTATCAAATTGCATTGACTAGTTTCTCCACATTTAACACTATTCAAAACGTTATCAAAGATGTGAATGATCAATTTAGATATTCTACTGATAAAGGTGAAACATGGAAAATACTAACTTTTCTTCCTGGTTCTTACGAAGTTGAATCAGTATCAAATGAAATTAAGAGCCATTTAGGTATACCATTTAAAGATAAGAAACAACTACATTTTGCAGTTGAACCGGCAGTTAATAAATTTTCTCTTACTTTAGACGAAAATCATCAAGTTGATTTTAATCATGATAGATCATTGTCAAAACTACTAGGATTTAATAAACAAAACTATAGTCAAGGTTATCATTTAGGTGAGAAGATTCCAAAAATAGCTGAAATATATTCAATTGTTGTACATTGTGACATTATTGAAGGAGGATATATAAATGGTAAATTGTCAAATTTAATATTCAGTTTTCCAGCTGTTACTGTACCCATTGGTTATAGATTAAATGTATTTCCACAAATATTAATAGATTTCCCTATTACAAGAAAAACTATTAACAACATTAACATTAGAATCACTGATGAGAAAGGACAAGAAATAAATTTTGAAGGTGAAGAGATTATGATAGATCTTTTGGTTAGAGAAGTTTAATTTTCTTCTTAAAAAATATAAAGAAATTATTAAAAATGAGTGAAGTGCCCCCATTAAATAAAAAAGACTTAAATTTAATCATCATCCAAATTTATCTAATTAAGTTTTGTCAGTTATTTGTGGAAAATCAGGATGTGGAAAAACATATTTATTATTTAAAATTTTAACGACTCCAAATTTTTTGGATTATAACAATCTTATAATTTATACAACAACAGAACAACCCGTCGATCAATTTTTAAAATATGGATTTGGAAATAATCTGAATATGAAGAAGAAATAAGATCGTGGTGTGAAGAAGCAGCAAAAAATAATCAGTTAGTAGAATCCAATAAAAATAAGCATATAAAGATACAATTAATAGATGATAGTGGTAATATGCAATATCCTAGTAAACTAGATAAAACAATGAAACATTGTGTAATTTTTGATGATTATTGTTGGTTATTGGACTAAAGAAATATTTGAAGTTTGCAAAATAGATAAAACTTCTCCGATTACTTATGAAATTAAAGATCTAGATAATGAGGAAATCAGAGGCAGATTTTATGAAAATGAATTACAAATAACTGACCTTTAGCCATTGGAACTTACGTTTCGGGAATGAAATTTCCTTATTTAATTCTAACATAATATCAAGAAATGGTACACCTTCTTGCAATTTGTATAAAACGTAAAGACATAACTGACTGCAATAAGTTGTTCCTGGTTTTTGAATTTGAAATGTATTGTATGTTCCATTTCCCAGTATTTCTTTTACTTCATTTGTAGGGGGAAGTCTGTATGAATCGAACCAATAGTTCTCAGCCTCCGGGCGATCAAAATAAAAATTAGAACCGTTTTTATTTCTTTGACCCGCTGACCAATGTACTCCTTTTTGATCTGATGTGTGAAGATTTGTTACGAAATTTACAGTTGGCTTATCTTTTAGCAAACGTAATTCATCCCTCATCAATACGTGAAAATTTTTTATTCCCAATTGATTAGCAATTTTCTTTAGATCAAAATTCGTAGTTGTTTGCTTCCCATATAATTTTAAGAACTCGGTCAAACCAAAAGTTCTGGGAGATATCTCAGTCAGATTTTCACCATTCATTTTAAAGGAAAGAAATTCTAATAACTGCAATAATGTCTACTTCTTGTACAGAAAAATAAAAACAGCGGCAGTGTATTTTGCATCAAATATAATAATACATAGCGGAATTAAACAACAATCAATCTTATCACACAATTGTACAATTTGAGTCTACTGGCAGTAGACTCGAGAACAGAAGAAAATTTAATTACATTTCAAAATATTCTAAAATGCGATACTACTAAGTTCCATGTATCATGCTTACATTCTGAAATATATATCTATACAATTTGAGTCTACTGGCAGTAGACTCGAGAACAAAAGAAAATTTAATTACATTTCAAAATGTTCTAAAATGCGATACTACTTACAAAAAAGTCTTCATAAATAATGTATGTACATTGTACATATCTTAAAAAGTGAAACAACACAGTTAATGTACATCTTGGGAACCAAACCTCATTTCTTCTATAGTTGTCGCTTGATTTAATTTTTCTATATGAATTTTGATTTCTTTAAAATGTTTTCTAACAAAACTAATGGGCATTGATGAATTTAAAAATAATACGTGTGGTAGAATTAGATCCGATAAGTTCATCAAGAAATAACAATAACTTACCTTATAGGAAATTCTGAATAGTTCCAAGTTTGCCACAAATCTCTTTTTTCTATTGTCACTCAATTCCAGAATTTTAAACCCATAACCTTGATAGGCAGCACTTCTCAGCAACGACCCATGGTGTACTTTATCACTTGCAATTAGTTTTGAAATCATAATAGCACTATCCTCGATGGTAGTGAAATGTTCTTTTGTAACATTGAACTGAGGAATGGTAGTAGTGGTGAGATACTGTTCTATTTTTACTGTAATATCCTCCACTTGTTTTTGAGAGTCCATATTTTTGTTCTTCTTTCTCGATTGAATTTCCACCTTCCACTCTTCAAAATATTTCTTCGCAGTTTCCTTGTGCTCTTCTTTAATTAAGTTTAGTAAAATCGCCATGTAAAACGAAAAAGCTTCCGCGGCAGTACGTTTTGGCATTTTGTAATGAAGAAAGAAAACAGTCACTAGTTAATGAAATTGTAAAATGAAGTCTTACTTCCTACATCTGCAATATATTTCGTCTTTTTAATCTTTTAAGTGCGGGTAGCAGCTGCTTGTTCTGAAATGCAATGTTTCATGAATGCGAGAAGCAACTGCATTGTTTCATGAATGCGAGAAGCAACTGCATTGTTTCGTGAATGCGGGAAGCAGCTGTTCCCTACAATTGGGAGGTTCATCAGAGTGCAAAGCAGTAGCAACAACAGGAATTGAAAGAGCTTGTGTTACATTCTTAACTTTAGACCATCTCTTTCTTAGTTTATCATAATGCTCTAATCTTAATAATAATTGAGATTCCTTATGTTTCATATAACGTACTCTATCTTTGTGTTTTTCTTTATTCAATTCAGATATTTTTAATTGTGATAACGAAGGATATATTTTCGTCGCCGTCGAGGTTTCTTCCACTTTTGTTTCATCCATTTTTTTAATAGATATTTTGAATACAATCTTCTGGTATATTGAGACTACGTGAAATTCTTAGACTAACTAAATTTTTGGACTACGTGATATTTTGAGACAACTTAAATTTTCGATATTTTTCGACCACGTGATATTTTTCGTCTGCCTAAATTTTCGACCACGTGATATTTTTTGGACTACCTAAATTTTCGACCGTGAAATTTTTGAAAATTTGATTTTTCGAAAATTTGTCACTACCTAAATTTTTTAAATTTGGAGACTACCTAAATTTTTGAAATTTATAGACTAGGTAAATTTTTGAAATCTCGCAAGGTGTGACATCCGGTGCGAGCGAAGCGATGCGCTGGATGTCATACCCTATACTACTTTCGGTTACTGATTGGTACATATGAAGTTGTGAGCAAATTCTACTCTTAGTTCCATGCATCGTACTAGAATTTGAGGGCTGAGCAAATTTATTTAAATATCCTACTGCAAAAGCTACTGCTAACTTCAGCGACTTCTTAGAAGACACAGTTAGCATCGGGGTTGCTAACTGTTTTCCGGGAAAAGTCATTCTGCAGTGGGGGTAAGCTTCCCCGAACACCAAAAACAATATTCAGTCATACAGGCCTATAATGTTGAAATATATATGTTGTTGTCGGTATATATATATATATGTTGAGAAGGTGTAGATGGTCTGCGGTTTTAGTTGCTATGGTAGGGCACATTTATGTCGGCACATCCGCTGTCCTAAGTCACACCATTTTGTTTATTTACAGTGGGGTGACTATGGACGTGCATTTTACTATATTAATAATCATGCTTTAAAGAAGTGCAATAGACTCAAAACATAATTTAGGGAATTCTCAAGCATCCCACACTGAGATTCCACATTTAATGAGTCACATGTTGCATAGCGCTAGCATTTTTAGAGGAGTTTGTAATGTAGTTTATAATTCAAAAATTTGATGATATAAGAAATCTTACTAGAACATCGAACGCCATGTAATAGTAGCTTTTGCACCATAATATAACATTCAACAGCGATTGAATCGTTCTGAAAATATTTGAAAGTAGCAACGTGGTGTGGTGCAAAGATTTTGAATTTGTCCAAACTCACCCTAGTTTATAACAGTGAAATAGCGAAAAAATGATTTTTGAAAATGCTTCCGATGTTAATTATAATTTATACAACATAACTTTCTGATATAAGATATCTGTAATGGATCTCTGTAAAGGATCTTTCGTACAGATTACAAGTACCAGAAGAAGAATTCCTCCTTTGGGAAATGTACTAATCAACAGTGATGCAACCTCGATTAGATTTCAATCGAGGTCGAGCCCAAATTGAGTTATGCATGCATAATATTGATTGACTTTAGTGCCGGGCACTTGAATGAAAGGAAAGCAAAACATTTGTGTTCATCATGTTATTAATGACATTGTGTCAGCATGCTTAAAATCTGAATATGATCTATTGTGATAGTTTTAATCAGTTTATTGCTACATCATAATATGCTTTGTGCTTATATGAAAACAAAATATGCTTTATACAAACGATTGCAGATAAAATATGATAATTGTTGACGGATGCGCTCAAAACATACAATGCATGACATAAAATTGTAGCAGAACAATTTTTAAGATAGTCACAAAATTCATTGTAGTTGTCTAGTGACATGAAGCCTCCCGTCCAATCTTAACAGGTGATTGCTTTGGACACAAGTATCCTGAATACAAATTTAGATTGCATACTCGTGCATAAAACGTGTGATTGCAACAAATACTATGGAAACATGGAAATATGCTCATAGTTCCGCCACCAAGACAAGCTTCTGCATTGAACGATACCGAAGATGAGGTTTTCACAGCATGTTGTACACCATATGACTACAACGAAAATGCGCGCCTTCCGAATTTTATCTGATTTACAAACAAGATCAAAGAAAGTGACATGTTAATTGAAGGAAAGGTTTCTACCAGTGTGTCTGTTTGGTATGTTTGCTCCGACTATGCGACATCTAATAACTTGAGATACATAATTTTAGGCATATCTTCATATCGTCTTCTATTGCGTTCTATCCGTGCTAAGAACAACTTCTATGTGCGATGTCTGCAAGAATGTGGTTAAGTGCTTCAGTTTTCAGCTAACATTTGATTAAAATTTTATGTATACCTTCATAAATGCTTGCTGAATCCAAATGTGTGTAGTTTTTGTAAGTAAAGGTGCATGGTCACATGACATCATACATGATCTCGCATAGTCGGTGCAAACACACCAAATTGACATTTTGGTCGAAAGCTTCAATTTTTTCAATCAGCATGCCCTTTTCTTTGATATTGTCCGAATAATTATCAAGGGAACTCGTTAGAACTCGGAATGCGCGTTTCTTATAGTAGTCATAATGTGTAGAATATTCTGTGAAAGACTCATAATCGGTCTCGTTCCATGCAAAACGTCGTGGCGGCGGGATAATAAGTATATCTCTATGTTTCCATAGTATTTGCCATAATCATTCAAATTTTATGTGTTCATTTAAGATTCTTATATCCAAAGTGTCCGATTCCGATGAAGTAGGCATAAAGGAGCAAATCAGTATGAAAAACAAAGGACTAAATAAATAAGTATGAATGGTGAAAAATGTCTATAATTATGTGACCGCTGTTCAGTCCGACCTCGATTAAGATCCGCTTAATCGAGGATCTATGCCAATCAATAGATGAATGTTTTCCGGTATAGGCTGTCTTCGAAAGATTCCACTGTCACTGCAGATCATTGTCATCATACCGATGACATAGATGCTCTTAGTAGCTAACTAGAAAGAAGTGCGTTACCATTCTCGTATATTCTCATAACTGAAGTAATTCTTTCACCTGTCACTTTACTTCATTGCAATAGTGCATTCGCTTGATTATTTTTTGACAATTGCTTATCATATAGAAGCGATTGATGCAATTATAATGATTATTTTTTATATCTCTTTTCAGTTGTATTCAATGGAGAAGAATCAGAATCATACCTGACTTTTGGTGCCAGGCATGTGTTGTGAGCAATGAAGTACAGTGATTGAATGAGCCTATACTACAACCAATCGGAAATTCAGTGCAGTGTCTTTTGACCTCATCGCGTACCTCTTTGCAAGAACGCAATAACCAGTCGACTTGGAAGCTGAGAATATAATCTCATAAGTGATGTATAGGGTGCTAATATTCATCATTCTTGTCAGATCAATCGTTTGGAGTTTGACCAATGGGGTGTCTGTTCACGGAGTTATTTATATTAAATGTATGATGTACATGCTACTTCCACACCACATTTCTGCATTGAGGAAGTTGTACACTTTTTAGGGACTGGAAGCTGTTATGTGCGTGTCATTTCGTATTCCGTGTTTTTGTTGAGGCTCGCTGCTCTCAATTTGTAAAGTTTTATCTTTCTTAAGATTTCTGTTGACCTCATTCTACGATGTCAACTTCATGTGCTGCTGTTAAGTGTTCCTGCATATAAACAGACTACCAGCTTCATAGACATTGATACACCTATATGTTTCAATAAATTTACTTGTATATGATGTCATGTTTGCTTCATTATATTCTCTTGAACGATTATCTGTAGCTTTCATTGCTGATATACCGGTAGTGGCAATAGTATAGGTCTAGTCAGAGTGTAAGCAGATATATATTCATGAATTGACATGGTAAGGCTTATGAATTCAATCAGGAAAGAAGGGGAGAAATAAGCATGTCAACCACTGGCATCAATTACAGTTTGCTAATGAGAAAGTAGCTCATATTTAACGCCTTCATCAGGATAGTAAATGGATATAATTACTTGATTTTTAATCTACATGCTATGATACTAACATATGCCGCTCAGTTAACCGTAATTTGCAAATTCTCGTCTCAAAACTACTTAACATGCTTCCATAAAGTAGATATGCACGGAGCATTATACTTTATATCAAATATATTGCTAGATAATGGATTAGAACGGCTATATATAAGTTTATTGTAGTTATCTGACAGCTATACATGTACATGAGTTCAGAAAAGATCTCAAAATTTAATGTGGACCACTACTTTCACGAACTTTTGATTCCAAGCCGTGGATCATATTTCTATAAGGTAGGCCTACAGTGTTTCATTAATTTCCTTATTTCTATAATCAAATTGCACGAAACCTATATAGCATTCTCACTGAGATTAACTTCCTAAAATTATAAAAAATAATCGGCAGCAATAACTTCATTTTCCTGTCGTGCGCCGAAGAAGTAGTTTAACGATGAGTGCCTTTAATTCAAACCAATGCTTTGCTGCATCAATAATGATAAAGGAAATGCAACCGTAGGCCAGGCCGGTATTTCTTCTAAAACTGTTAGGCAGCGATAAGCTTAATGGCTTCCAAAAGTGTCGACTGCATAAGAGTTCATTTCACGATTTCTTGTCTGGCTTGTTCTCTAGCAGCTCCCTCTCCGAATTCACTCATTCTCACTAATTCTCCGATGAAAAGTAAAAGTTGCTTCCTCTTTTCTTGTGTCCCTCTTGGAGAGTAGTTGTTTGTTGTCCACCGGAGGCAATTCCCTTCGTGTCCACCACATCGACAAATTCTTTCGATGCAATTCTCTGCATGCAACCTGAAGTTTATTTGTCGCGACTTTCTCGCCGATTGGATGCTGTCAATTTAAGAGGAACATTTTGCGAGCTTCCGGATGATTTCATTGCGGACTGCTGAGGAATGGCATAATTTATGAAGAACTTAACACAACATCTGACAGGCTTCACAGGCGCAGCCTATAGGGGAGGATGAGGCACATTGAATCACCCGCCCTTTCCTCCGAGACTATATGTAGTGGAAACATTATGCCTTAAGACATGCTTATTGTAACTTGAATAAACACATATGATTCCTCTGATATATACGTTTTTTGTAAAGTTAAACAAATTGTATCTTTCATGTGAAAACCATTGTTTTTGAAGCTGTCAGTGTTGTGAATTTACTGTATATGTATGAATAAAATGTGAAGTTGATGACCTGAAATGTGTTCAGTGTATGAAAGGTAGCAGGCAAATGGGCAAGGTATGGGAAGCGCAAGTCCAATAATAGTTAAATTTCTGTTTGAATATGCAATCGGCTAGTGTTAGGGTTTCGGGGATGAGGGCTTTGTATATGGATTGTAGGTGAATAGAGGATCAAGAAAAGTATAGGTTTGGTGTTGGGTCATGTCTGTAGAAAGAGTTAAAGTTTCACAATGGTGATTTAGGCCTATTTCATGCGTATAGGCATGCATGTCTTAATTTAAGGGATTCGAGGATGAACAGGATCTGTTTACTTGTGGGAATCGAAAAGGCAAAGATTGATGTACAGGATTTGTTTACATGTGCGGATCGCAAAAAAGCATACTGCATTTATTGATGGGATGAATTTAATGACAGGATCAGTTATGTGGGAAACGCAACAATTGAATGATGTCTGATTCATCTTTGTGACAAGACATATCATTACCTATTCAGTATTTTGTCAGCCACTATGTGTGGGACCCCACTCGTCTGGGTTTGAGTGTTCAGGTTAGGGGTCGAAACACAATTATAGATACGAGTACCTGCTGATGACTGACGGACTGTAGTGTTATGTTTTATGTCCCTTAATCGGTAGCTGAAGTAGTTGTCGATATTGTAATTCAAATGAAGAAATGTGGAATTACATGAAGTAATAGACGGATGAAGAAAATGGCGATAATAAATTCAAGTGAAGAAATAGTATTTTCCATATAGTCTTAGGTATAGTGTGTATAATTTCATTGCTTTCGGTGTAGTAGAGTGTCATTGTAGTTCTATTGTTTACCTCCATTATCCACTTGCCACTTATATCCACTCTTACCATTATCCACTTTGTGTAGTGTCTTCACTTGCAAATCGGTGTAGTAGCATCGTTGTATTTCCATATTTTACCTCCACTTTTCCAATTTTTATTCATCGGTTTCCTGTTGTTTTATAATATCCATTTTTAATTTCCTTAACCTATGGTGACCATTGTCTTATTCTATTTCCACTATCAGCATCTGTAGTCGGTACAGTATATCAGACGTCTGTTTTGAACGTGTATACTATAGTGTTTGGAATCTATGGTATATTAACAGCAAGAATGAGTAGTATTACAAGCTTAATTAAGATTTCCATTTTTACCAGATATTGAGCCAAAGCTGATCAATTTTAGTTCGTTGCCACGAGAAAGCTACATTGAGTTATTCTACATTAAGAACTGATTAATCCAATGGTTACAGTAGCATATTGCCATTGTACACTTGCGGATTGAAGAACGCCATCAGTCCTCATTAGGACTACTTTAACTAATAATTTAAATTAGTATTCTATTATAAATGGCTACTGGGATGACTTTCATCATCGTATGAGAATAACGATGGTAGTTGGTATATGTGTCAGGTGAGTTTGCATAAGTGATGGAGCATGCAGACATTGTTAGGAATGTTTGACAATTAGGACAGTTATAGAAATGTGCTCCGAGCCTCGAGGAAGGAGGCCCTATATTTGCGGTTGTTCAAGCATAACTTTCAGTAAGTTGCATTGGTAGTCCATAGCGACTAGGAATTTATGGAAGAAAGACACTGAAGGTCTTAACCATGTCCCTAAAAATTGATTTGATGTTGAACTACTCAATTGGAATAAAATGATCTGAGACATAGAGTAGGAAGATGATCTGAGATTTTGTACTATTTGAATTGAGAAGTGTGTGTTTGTTATTAATCTGCGGTTGCTGAACTGCGGAGTTGAATTCCGGGATTGGAAAAGGTGGGAGTCGAAACGATCTCATACATATTATAATCCAGTTGAAATTCGTGGTCTATTTTTCTGCGGCAAATGATATAACTTTGCAGCTGACTTTTACGAAACTTCACGAATTTTGATACCTCAGATGATTTAGACTTATTTTAGAAAGAAGCACAAAAATAGTACGTAATGTGAAGCATAAATGTCTGACTGCATTTCAATTTTCATTTCGCGATATTTTTGTGCATAAGCCACCTATAATTCTTTCCTCAATCCATTTCCGCTGAATTAACGCGCCCCTTGCAATCGGTACACTGTGGGTTGATCCGGTTTTTGCATGCAATGCGGGTGCCTGCAAACAATTGCATGCACAATGCACATGTAGTAGTTTGCACATCCGTGATTGTCATAGCTTTTAAGGACATGTTGAGACCTCTTCAGTGTCTTCCTTCCATAAATTCCTAGTCGCTATCTATCATGGATTAGCAATGAAATATGCCTACAAGTCACCCTTGTGTGAACTCTTTCTACAGACATGACCCAACCCCAAACCTATACTTTTCTTGATCCTCTATTCACCTACAATCCATATCCGAAGCCCTTATCCCCGGAAACTAGTCCGCTCGCCAACCCTAACACTAGCCGATAGCATATTCAAACAGAAATTTAACTATTATTGGACTTGCGCTTCCCATACCTTGCCCATTTGCCTGCTACCTTCCATACACTGAACACATTGTAAGAACAGGTCATCAACTTCACATTTTATTCATATATAAATTCACAACACTGACAACTTCAAAAACAGACTATGGTTTTCACATGAAAGATACAATTTGTTTAACTTTACAAAAGACGTCATCAAATTCGTGACGCTGTTCCAGTCTACATACCAATATCATACACGGGAATATCACAATGCACCAAAATACCACATATCAGGCTGAAACTCGTTCTGCACGAGTTACACTAATTCCCGCTATATTTAAGACTTCAGAACACTCATTTGAAACAGAAGAGAAGTGCACTCCATTTTCCTGATCAATCCATAATCTTCTGCTCATTGAAGAGCAGTGAAATTTAATTGATTGCACTGACCAACACAAAACACATTGTTGACGGTTTCTGAAAATCATGTGTGTTAGCGTAGACGACCTGTTGAAGAAAAAAGGGAATGATATTTACAAGATGTTCACTGTCTACCTGTAACATTAGAATGAAGAACTGACTGTGACAGTCAGATCCAGATATCACGATCGACATTGACAATGAAATTCACGAGCAGAAGCATGTAAACATGTCTAGCTGGATCATGTATTTTCTATGAAATAAAGTTGGGTCATTGTTGAATGTATTTTACATAGAAAAGTGGTTCACGTTCATGATGCATTGGCGTATTCATGGGTAGGAAATAGTTTTGTCTCGGATTCCTGCTTCTTACCAGTGTGTGAATGAACGCCGTTCAATTGAACTAGTTCATGAAGTAGTTCACAATTTTCGTGAATTTGAACTGAACCGGCGTTCGCATATTTCGGAGATGATCGGGAGTTTAATGCTATCGTTCATTTCCACCTTTAAGCGTTCACACATGATTGAACGAAATTACCTAGTTAGACTGCTTCACTCTAAGCTATTTTTATCCATTTTGTCGGATGCCTGACGCTCATGATGACACATGCACAACCTAGAATTCCTAGAAATGACGTTGGCTTCTTATGAAGTAACTTGAAACGCCCATACGAATGCACCAGGGAGACCAATGAATAAGGCAAATTCAGTACTAATTCTTGTGACTAAAGCACGGACAATCTAACTTAATTTTATGACAAAGAACTGTAGGCCTGCTTTAGGATTGATTTTGCAAATTGCTGTTCCATCTGTTAAAGATATATTTACATACGTATACCATCATAGAATTGCCATTATGTCAAAGAGGAAAAGTAATATTGCTGCTAAGCCATGTAGGCTTATAACACGGGAATTCCCCAAATTGCAGTGATATTCTAGTTCGTAATATCTTACTGAAATATTCAAGACATGTGAAAGAAGCGATAACTCAATCATTTAGATCGGTTAACTGCGTAGTCAGAGTAAATTTTAAAATTACTTATGAAATGAACGGAAAGGGAAAGGTGAGCGAGATAGACTAATTGCTGAGCATGAGCTGAGCGACGTTCATTTTTTAATTTCGCGAACTTGAACTGAACGCCGTTCAAAAATTTCAAAACTTGTCAGTCACTTCTTCTTACCATAGATCATGCCACCTAGCCTGTGGCTCGTTAGAATTCGAAACATTATCCAGATTGTGACATGAGCAACTCTGCAATTATAAACAAACATGAATGCTAAATTCAAACCAAGTATAATGATGATCAGTGTCAACTGTCCTGATAAGTTAGAAAACTAAAGCCTTTGACTCGTTAGAATTCGAAGCATTATCCAGAGTGTGATATGAGCAACCCTGAAATTAAGAACAAACATGAATGTAAAATTCAAACCAGGTATAATGCTGATCGGTATCAAATGTCCTGATAAGCAAGATAACTAGCGGCCACGGCTCAATAGAGGCCAAACACTAAGCCTACGAAGAGTATGATATAAGTACATGAGAATAAATGCTATTAAAAATGAGAATGTAATTAAAATTATGATTTAAACGGTGCTGCATAGGAAGCTACAGATTGTTTCATAAAAAATGGATCACCCTTAAACATCGCCTTAACTTCAACTTTGTCTAACTCCGCCAAATTTGAACGAATTTTCTCTGAAATTTGGAAGATATGCCACTTGTGCTTACTAATATCATTGTTAGAAATTTCAAGCATGAATATTGAGCTGTTTTCCTGTTATAGATAAAAAAGTAGTAGATAATTTGATCTTCATTTAGCAATGTTACACAAAATCATACCTCACTCTTATAAAATTACATTTGTTTCCTTTGTTATGTAATATGTTGTTCTACAAGCCAAAAGCTATCAAGCAAAACAAAAATAAAGAAAATCGGTCAATCAGAGCCAGTATAGCACCATTATTCATCAACAATAATGTAACTGCTACATGTGATTAACTGGACTTCATGTTTCATAGCTTCCTGACTACGTTGCGGTGGTGTTGGCAGCACTCCTGATTGCTTTCAGCTAGAAATCTATCTCTTACCGGTTGAAAACAATACAAAGCACAAATGAACAATAACGAGATCGCATTCACAAAAGGCAAAGTGTCAGCCTTGTTAGAACTAGTGTTTTCTTTGCGAGCTACAAGCAAGCGACTAAATGTCCCTTACACAAATGTGCATCGATGGCATAATGATGATTTTCGACTCTGTCGTAAAGAGGGCTCTGGCCGTCCACGTAAAACATCCAAACGTAGAGACCGCCTAATTTTGAGATTTGTTAAAGTTGATCCAAGTCTCTCGTTAACTGAGATGGCTGCATTAGACTCGTCTATTTCTAAGTCCACTATTCGTAGTAGACTTATTGAGTCGAATTTCAAGAGCTGTAAGAGGCCCTCTCAGATCGAATTATCAGATCAGCATACAAAAAGACGTCTCAGATGGGCAATGAGTCATTGTCACTGGCGAAATCAATGGGATCGGGTTGTCTGGTCTGATGAGGCATCAGTCCATCTGAAGGATAGTGATGGTCGATTGAGATTATGGATAAAATCTGATCAGGAAATTCCGAGACATTTACATCGTCCCCGGGTACAAGGTGGTGCGACTCTACTGATTTGGGCTGGCATTTGGACCAATGGCCGCTCTGAACTTCACATACAGCAAGGAACCATGAATTCTGAACGCTATGTGAATGTTTTACGAATGAACATTTGCCAAATGACAGATCAACTTGGTGATCCATCGACTTGGTTATTTATGGATGATAATGCTACGTGTCACAGGAGTAGTAGAGTCAACTTATGCAAGTCTCAATTAGGGCTTAGGACATTATCTTGTCCAGCTCGTTCTCCTGATCTGAATCCCATAGAAAATGTATGGAGTATTTTAAAACGTAACGTTCGTCGTTCACTGCTACCTACAGATGGCGTATCACAACTTACGTCACTGTTAAAAAGAGTGTGGAGAAAGTTAGATCAGTCAAAAATCAACGATATCATCGAATCAATGGCTAGACGAATTGGTAGGCTAATGTCATTGACAATAAGGGTAGGGCCACAAAATATTAGCTTCTTAAGAACCGTTACTGTATCATAGCTTATCAGATTATATAAGGACATTAAAATATATTAGGGACATGAAATAACATGAAAAATGCTATCTGTATCATGCTTATGTTTTATTCAGTCAAATTTTAGGATGATCCACTTTTTATGAAACGGACTGTATATGCGTGCTAAGCTTGCGTTGTACTAGGAACAGCTGTGTTTCTGCATAGTTTATCGTCGTGATATTGTTTAGGCTTATATCTCAATGACCAGTGCATCGATTTTCATCGCTTTTTTCACAATCTGTGCCGTCGTGCTCCTGCTAGTTATTCTTGCTCTAATATGAATAATTACATTATTCTAATTATGCTTCATTATCGGCTGGATTATTGACTACGAACGACGTGCATTTCCCCATTAGATCTTCCTGGCTTCGGAATATCTAGTGAGTTGCAGTCATTACTGTCTCGGAGAGTGTGGAATCAGCGCGTCACCATCGTGTCGGGCAGGTCGTGCAACGGCATTTTCAATTCCATGATCCAGTGTAACTCGAGCGACTCTTGACATTGTCGTCAGTATAGTCATGTGGCTAAGTGGCTGACACAGAGTCCAGAAGTCCGTGGTTCAATTCTCATAGCCTGAACTATTCTTTCATGATGTTGAAAGATATCAAATTTGATACAGTTGGACGAATTTCTTCATCACAGCTGAACTAACTCAATAAAGAGCAACTTTTACAGATAACCACCTGAAACGATAACCACCTTTTACGATATACCATTTGAAACCTTGTGTTCCATACATCATTTTGACGTACATAGTACTTTCTTAAGTGATCAGTTGTGGTCATTAGGCCCTCCGAAAGAAAATTGGGCGCTTTCTTTGATGCAGGATTTTAACATGACAGATTTTTTAATGAAAATCGGCATACAGTATGCGTTATCACTGAGCTTCATCAAGATGTAAAGATTTTAAGATTCGTTGAATGTGCAAAAAGATGCAAAGGTAATAATTTTTACCGAAAAAATGCTGCTAAAAAACATCCGACATGATTTTCAATGATGAACATGCTCAATTTCAATAAACTTTATACCATGTGAAAGATTATGCTTAGTACTTTGAATTGGCAGATCGTTTAAGTTGTGTATAGTCAGTTGCGGTACGCAGACAAGACACTCAAGCTTGTTTTTTTTATCAATTCATTCACCGCTACCTACGCAAAACAGATAGTTTAGACTATCGCCATTGAATCAGGCTCGAGTTAAGGTTTCAGATAATATAGTTTTTTCGCATTCGGACAATTTGTGCAATTTCATTCAATTAACACTTTTACCACAATTAACATGACTTCACCCTTCAATCGCGTTAACAATGTTTTTAACGGTTAACTGTACACAACTTAATAACTTTTGCTGTATCAACGCCGGCGCGTTCGAGTTTGGGTTCAAAAGAATGCTGGCATTATCAGTTCTAAGAATATGTAAGTTTTATCAATTTCGGCCAATCCGTTCACTGGCAAACTTCAAGTTTGTATTCTTCCCATGCTCATTGCTCAGTCATTAGGTGAATCACTATTTCCCTCGGTTGAGATCAGAAAATTTAAAATCCACACGAATGCTTGGCTCTCCACCTGTTCACAATCATTAGCAATCTCTTCACGCGGTAGTCGCTCAGCTGGATGTGGCGTGACTGACATCCGATAAGTGAATCGATAAGGATTTTCGCAACTCAGTCAATGATAGCAGGAGACGGGGAAAGTTATGAATGACATGATCAGCTATGATAATAGGCCCATTGTGATCATGTGAATTAATTAACTCCTAATTACTAATTATTTCATTTCATTAGGCCGACCACATCATCAGCTTTCGTATTGGACTGTGTTTGTACAACCCTTCTGCACGATCATCTCCACTGCAGGAGAAAGGACTCCCCAACATTTTTTCCATTCTGTTGGTCATCCATCAACTCCACGTTGGTCCCAAGAAGTTCCCGAGTTCGTCTCTCCATTGTTTTTTGCTGCCTCTTACCCTTTCACCATCTCATGGAATCCATTGTGTAGTTGTCTTCCTACATCTATGGTCTCTGTATGGGGCTAGATGTCCTGCACACAACCACTTTCTTCTTTTGACTGTCACTAATAGATCTTCTAGTCTCATCTTGTTTCTTATCCACACTGCTTTCTTTTTGTCTCCACGTTATTCTCAACATCATCCTGTCCATATTTTTTTTGGGTAACTTATTTTCCATTGCCTTCCTTTGTGATGCTCCAGGTTTCTGCTCCGTACGCCATTATGGGCATGATACACTAATTGTAAACCTTTCTTTTCAATGACAGGTAAGTTTCTCTAGAACATATTACGCAGACGACAATGTTTCCTAAACCAAGTAAGTGTCTCGGATCACTAAATGATTGTTTAGCAATCTTCAGTAATCAATTATATGAGCATATACAGTTAAATTTGATGAGAATGAGCAGGAGATAAAAGAGCTTTACGGACTGTGCAACCATGTGCGCAACGATCTAGAAAACGGACTTTACACCAATATATATACACTACCATTTTGATTTTTTTGGTAATCTAGACCATTTTGCTTTGATTCTAGTTCTTCACACATCCAAATACAAATTATATCATTCTTAACCATTGGAATCATGATCGAAAATCATTGTTCACTCAATAATGACCGAAATTCGTCTGTAGGACATTTTACGATATGTTCACGTTTAGATCGTCAGCTGACAATTTCAAAATATGAGATCATTATCTAAGATTTACTATGAATTACTAATACTATTTCATAGCATTGCTTGTATAATTATTTACAATTTTTTAATACATAAACAAGAGTAAATATTTGCAATATTTCAAATTTTGACCTTGAACGACCTTGCACATCAGCTGAGATGATCCTTTCGTAAATGAAATTGGTCCCTTTCTCTGAATATTAAAAACGAAAGTATTAGCTGTTTCTGAATCAGCTGATTGAGATGGATTTCCCTGTTTCTCAAGGTCAAAAACAGATTCTCAAGGTCAAAAACAGTTTCGCCTGTTTCTGCATTTACGAAAACGCCCGCAAAAACACGTGCAAACTTCCACGTGCCATGTCTCTCGATATTTCCGTCATTTATTTCATGATATTGCATGTGCAAAAGGAGCGTTTCTATGCATATTTTACCAAATTAAACACTGCTACCCATCTCCACCGCTCACAAGTTCACATCACATGGCTACAACCAGCCAAATCACATAGTCAGGAAAATGTGTCTCATCCACCACGTAAATCTCTTTCTCAAACCCAACCATCATCTATCAGCTATGAAAGGGGTAGAGCGTCAAATTCAGACGAAGTAAATGACAAATCAACTATCATCCATCAGGTTTCGGTAGAAGGTCGAAAACACATTTCTTTGACATCATTTTGCCCAATCCATGCATAAATTAGTGTTTCTTGACCAATTGAACCGGGAAAAATTTTTTCCACCCACCTCATCCCTCCACACTAACCCTGGTCACCATCATCTATCAGTTGGAGCTGGGTGGAGGGTCGGAAACACTTCTCTTAGACACCATATTTACCCAAAATAGTAGTATATTCAAGAATTCTATGTATAAATTAGTGTTTCTTGACCAATTGAACCGGGAAAAATTTTTTCCACCCACCTCATCCCTCCACACTAACCCTGGTCACCATCATCTATCAGTTGGAGCTGGGTGGAGGGTCGGAAACACTTCTCTTAGACACCATATTTACCCAAAATAGTAGCATATTCAAGAATTCTATGTATAAATTAGTGTTTCTTGACCAATTGAACCGGAAAAATTTTTTCCACCCACCTCATCCCTCCACACTAACCCTGGTCACCATCATCTATCAGTTGGAGCTGGGTGGAGGGTCGGAAACACTTCTCTTAGACACCATATTTACCCAAAATAGTAGTATATTCAAGAATTCTATGTATAAATTAGTGTTTCTTGACCAATTGAACCGGGAAAAATTTTTTCCACCCACCTCATCCCTCCACACTAACCCTGGTCACCATCATCTATCAGTTGGAGCTGGGTGGAGGGTCGGAAACACTTCTCTTAGACACCATATTTACCCAAAATAGTAGTATATTCAAGAATTCTATGTATAAATTAGTGTTTCTTGACCAATTGAACCGGGAAAAATTTTTTCCACCCACCTCATCCCTCCACACTAACCCTGGTCACCATCATCTATCAGTTGGAGCTGGGTGGAGGGTCGGAAACACTTCTCTTAGACACCATATTTACCCAAAATAGTAGTATATTCAAGAATTCTATGTATAAATTAGTGTTTCTTGACCAATTGAACCGGGAAAAATTTTTTCCACCCACCTCATCCCTCCACACTAACCCTGGTCACCATCATCTATCAGTTGGAGCTGGGTGGAGGGTCGGAAACACTTCTCTTAGACACCATATTTACCCAAAATAGTAGCATATTCAAGAATTCTATGTATAAATTAGTGTTTCTTGACCAATTGAACCGGGAAAAATTTTTTCCACCCACCTCATCCCTCCACACTAACCCTGGTCACCATCATCTATCAGTTGGAGCTGGGTGGAGGGTCGGAAACACTTCTCTTAGACACCATATTTACCCAAAATAGTAGTATATTCAAGAATTCTATGTATAAATTAGTGTTTCTTGACCAATTGAACCGGGAAAAATTTTTTCCACCCACCTCATCCCTCCACACTAACCCTGGTCACCATCATCTATCAGTTGGAGCTGGGTGGAGGGTCGGAAACACTTCTCTTAGACACCATATTTACCCAAAATAGTAGTATATTCAAGAATTCTATGTATAAATTAGTGTTTCTTGACCAATTGAACCGGGAAAAATTTTTTCCACCCACCTCATCCCTCCACACTAACCCTGGTCACCATCATCTATCAGTTGGAGCTGGGTGGAGGGTCGGAAACACTTCTCTTAGACACCATATTTACCCAAAATAGTAGTATATTCAAGAATTCTATGTATAAATTAGTGTTTCTTGACCAATTGAACCGGGAAAAATTTTTTCCACCCACCTCATCCCTCCACACTAACCCTGGTCACCATCATCTATCAGTTGGAGCTGGGTGGAGGGTCGGAAGCACTTCTCTTAGACACCATATTTACCCAAAATAGTAGTATATTCAAGAATTCTATGTATAAATTAGTGTTTCTTGACCAATTGAACCGGGAAAAATTTTTTCCACCCACCTCATCCCTCCACACTAACCCTGGTCACCATCATCTATCAGTTGGAGCTGGGTGGAGGGTCGGAAACACTTCTCTTAGACACCATATTTACCCAAAATAGTAGTATATTCAAGAATTCTATGTATAAATTAGTGTTTCTTGACCAATTGAACCGGGAAAAATTTTTTCCACCCACCTCATCCCTCCACACTAACCCTGGTCACCATCATCTATCAGTTGGAGCTGGGTGGAGGGTCGGAAACACTTCTCTTAGACACCATATTTACCCAAAATAGTAGTATATTCAAGAATTCTATGTATAAATTAGTGTTTCTTGACCAATTGAACCGGGAAAAATTTTTTCCACCCACCTCATCCCTCCACACTAACCCTGGTCACCATCATCTATCAGGTGGAGCTGGGTGGAGGGTCGGAAACACTTCTCTTAGACACCATATTTACCCAAAATAGTAGTATATTCAAGAATTCTATGTATAAATTAGTGTTTCTTGACCAATTGAACCGGGAAAAATTTTTTCCACCCACCTCATCCCTCCACACTAACCCTGGTCACCATCATCTATCAGTTGGAGCTGGGTGGAGGGTCGGAAACACTTCTCTTAGACACCATATTTACCCAAAATAGTAGTATATTCAAGAATTCTATGTATAAATTAGTGTTTCTTGACCAATTGAACCGGGAAAAATTTTTTCCACCCACCTCATCCCTCCACACTATCAGTTGGAGCTGGGTGGAGGGGCGGAAACACTTCTCTTAGACACCATATTTACCCAAAATTGTAGTATATTCAAGAATTCTATGTATAAATTAGTGTTTCTTGACCAATTGAACCGGGAAAAATTTTTTCCACCCACCTCATCCCTCCACACTAACCCTGGTCACCATCATCTATCAGTTGGAGCTGGGTGGAGGGTCGGAAACACTTCTCTTAGACACCATATTTACCCAAAATAGTAGTATATTCAAGAATTCTATGTATAAATTAGTGTTTCTTGACCAATTGAACCGGGAAAAATTTTTTCCACCCACCTCATCCCTCCACACTAACCCTGGTCACCATCATCTATCAGTTGGAGCTGGGTGGAGGGTCGGAAACACTTCTCTTAGACACCATATTTACCCAAAATAGTAGTATATTCAAGAATTCTATGTATAAATTAGTGTTTCTTCATGGATGCAGAGGTAATCAAACTTTCTTTATGATTTGTCAAAATGGAGTTCTATGACCTACACAATCTGCAGTGCCAGGTCATTATTGATCCCTTAATCTGGATGCAGTTTGAATGATAGGACGCAATGAATTTGGTTCACTGTACCTGAAAAGAATTAAATTGTCGGAAAGCTCCTTTCGATGTCATGGGTGGACAGGAACAGATGAAATTGGAAAACGGTTGTCATGAAAATGGAGGTCAAATCAAACATACCGGTATAAATCACCTCTCTGGATTGGTTTCGTTAAGTTTTCAAACGTTGGAGACTATTGGAGTCATTTCGAATTCTATTGGGGACTTATAGGATGATGTCGTCCTTCGGAAAACAAAGACCTAACATGGATATGTGCATGCATATTTACCGTATTTGTGTATGTAATTAGAAATTATCAACATTCCTTTTCAGCATCCAATCTAAGCGACCAGAACAATAGGAGACTGCACGCGAATATGTCAATAGGATATGGAGCTGGTGTTCGAGCCAATTGTCGAAATATTCCTGCCTTTCGCGAATGCACTTGAACCTATCGTTGTCATTTGCTGCTCAAACATTCCCCGACATTATATTTGATAATTTCTTCAGATGGGGAATAAATGATCATTGCTCTGTAGATGCGGCTGTGTTTGTTTTTTGAAAATTTTCCTCACTTCCATTTTCGACCTACCAAAGTTCCCATAAAAAGTCTCAGTACCATTTTGTAATTTGAAGATCAATGAGCGCAAATACCGACAAAAAGCGGAGATGAAATATAATTGTGCGATAATTTTACCCTTTATCGTGATCGGGTGGTGTAGATAAAATCCGAACAACAGATCAATTCCGAACAACGAAAATCTAATCGAAACTGGTAAAATATTGCGCCGAACATTCTAGATTTGATTAGAAAATGGTTAATTTTATCTGTCAGTCACCTTTAATCCGCAAAAAGTCATAAAATTATATTCCGAACAAATTCGAAGAAGTCCGAACAACCAAAAGGTAAAAGGGAAATTTTTAGTATTTCGGAGGGGAATCATAGCACGAAAGCAATGAAGGTCAATCATAATTGCGTAGAACAAAGAACGTCCTGTGCTTGAAACCGCATACTCATTGTTCCGCTTTTGTTCGGTGGTATTATAGATGTTCGGAGGTGTTCGGGTTTGATCGGAATGTAATTTAATGACTTTCTTGCGGATTAAAGTTGACTGACAGATAGAATTAACCACTTTCTAATTAAATCTGGAATGTTCGGCGCAATGTTTTACCACCTTCGGGTAGATTTTCGTTGTTCGGAATTCATTTGTTGTTCAGCTTTTATCTACACCCGTGATCGGATTTTATACCCATCCTTCACACTCACGAGATTTGGTTTCGATCGGCAGCGATCGGATTTTACTCCAACCCGAGCAGAACTTAGTTTTGAGGGTGTTGGTTGCGGTTCGCGAGAACAACAACCAGCAGCATCAAGTTATTATGAATGTGTCTAATCTATTCGATGATAACATTTCAGACGAGCTGGAACAGTTGATTTTACAACCAGAGCAATCCGAGCAGCCTTCACCTCGACGCAAGTCGAGAGAGTCACCAGTTCGTTCACCTGCTAGAATTACGACTCAGTCGCCTCAGTCTTTTCGTGATCGCCAGACGACGTCGCCGCGCAAGCCTCACGTTCGTTGGGTCGACGAAGCAGAGGATCAATCCCTGGGACCTACTCCGACGCTGTCGGTAAGTAAGTAAGCAATTGGGTAATCCCGGAGTCTACATGCGTAAACTCAAAAAATAAAAATTGCGTTTGTTTATAACAGGCCTGTGATTGCTCCTCAAATTCCTCAGATTCCTCAAAAAAATTTTTCACTCAAATCCTCAAAAATTCCTCAAATATAGCTAAACGAAGAGAAATTCCTCAAATATGACACATCTTAGACTAAATGTCGGGCAATGTATTGTTTTTTAGCGAATGGTGATTATCTGTAGACTTCCAATCAAGAGGCTAAGATAGAATCCTATAACATGTATCCTACACCCTGACTGCTAAACATGAATCAATCATGATTTATAATTTGATTTTGTTTCACGTCGTTTTAATTTCTGGAAGCTACAGGGTTGCAAATGTTCAGGTTCGTCCGAACTTAGTTTGCTATGCAGAGAAGTTGTCTGAAGTTATTGTCTGCCGAACTCCTTAGTGCAACACTTTCACGTATTTAATGAGTGAAACACTGCGATCAACATACCGAAATTGTATATTGAACACTACAAGCAATTTTTTTTCTTCAAGCTTTATCTGAACCGGTTTCACAGTCTTCATTATATGTTTCTGCGACTATATGGCTGCCAAATGCATGCCTGTACTTCTTAAAGAACTTAAGGCTATCGATCCTCTGTATCCATGATGTGATAACGTATAGGTATCCCAGCCCACTTGGATTTCAGTGCTTTTATCAACTGAAGCTTTTGTTTCACTCATTCTCTTCCATTTTATTTCCGCTGAACATGAACACATGCGACGGGGTAAAGCGGATGGTCTCCAAATTTAGTGTCTATCTGCCTCCTGGTCACTAGCGTGCGGAGGTTGGAAGCTTATGAGGCTCTGCTATCCCATGAGTCTGTTTGCAGCTACATTTTTCAGGGTCTGACGACCGACATTTATCCTGGATGAGTTAGCCACTTAAAGATCGTTTTCATAATTTGCTGAACACAGCTTGGTGTGAAAGTAATGCACAGATTGTTTATCGTTGTATGCGAACTTGGATTAATTAAGACATTCATCAAACCACATATTACTGGGTTGGCAGATTTTCAACCTGAGTCTACTGCAAGATGTGGATGTCAATATCTCTGCGGAACTTCATGCGAATAGAGGTGACAATCTTTCACTCTTTGCTTAGATGAGACCAACAACTTAGCTGGCAAGCCTGTTCCTAACAGTTTTTTGCGTCGTATGAGAGAATTCATGTTCATTTGAATGTAGATCGGAGCGATATGATCAGAGCGCTAGCAGATAAACAAGAGCCACCAAAACTTGTGCAGTACAAAGTAATATTAATAAATTAGTGTGTAATGTGACGTATCCTTCATAATAAATTACTGACTTTTTTAACCACAAGCATTCCGTCAACGATTTTAAGCTTTCTATGATTACGGGTTGCTCTCCTCCCAAATTTGTCTAAAATCCGTAAAAATTAATCGTCACAAAGCCCCAGATGCATGTAGTTGAGGATATTTCCTACATTAAAAATAATTCAGTATACAAATGTGACAAGCATCATTGAATTGGAGACGATAGCGTGAGGCACAGCGATATCAGCAGCTTGATCTGACATCCTCTGTTCGACACATTCTAAGCAGATAGTCGTCCTTGAGGTAACAAATTAATTTCGCAACAACGCGGGAAGTGATTATGACCAGACCAATATCCTTTTGTAATACATATAACTTCAAAAAGTGTGGTGAAGTGTGGTCAACTCTGGGATTGCCTTCTTCATGAAGTTTGGCCCAAAATCCCTGTTAAAATTTGGAGTTTTTCTTGCAATTATTATATTAGGCTCCGTTTACATTCCTCAAATTTTTCAAAAAAATTCCTCAATTTTTCTAATAGGCTAATCACAGGCCTGTTATAATTGCGGTGTTTAACTTTACATCGTAATTAAAATGTTATCTTCCCTTTTGCATAGTTTCGAAATTAAGCATGCCTGGTGGTCGTCCGAGCGCTCCGCGTACAATTGTGCGTCCTGATGAAATTTTGGGAAATGATGCGATCATCCAGGAAACATACAACATCACAGCATTGGCACAAATTCCAGACATTATAAAGTGGTGTGCTCAACGTAAACTGTTAAAAAAATTCGCACTTATGTGCCCGTTGTAACAATCTCTGTGGATTAATATCTCGCAACGATGTATCGGACAATAAGACCTGGTACTGCTCAGTGTGTAAAACTAGAATCAGCATACGTTCAGATAGCTGGTTCCATGAATTTGTTTGGAGACAATCAATAGCAGATAAGTTTTTCCAACATTTTCTTACTGTAATTGGTAATATTTACCCACTGTAATGTAATAATATAAAAATTTGCGGAAATTTTTATTTTTTGAGTTTACGCCCGTACACTCCGGGATTACCAGCAATTGTCATCTGCCTGTATAAGCCTAGACATACCTAGCGTGAAACCACAAGACGACAGTTTCAGTGGTGGCAGCGGTGGTATACATGCTAGAGCCACGGCAACATGGTTGCGTGTTCCACTCAACGCATTTCCCGTATTTGACGGAGGTAATTTTTCTATTTACTATCAACGGATAAGTGCCGCTATGAATACTTATCCAGAGGCCGAGCTTTACCCTATTTTTGCCGCAAAATTAGGAGACAACATTATCGAGTGTCTGTGTGATTTTTTTCCTGGGGTCTCGGTCACTGTTCTTTTGACCAAGTTGTGCATTGTCTACTGACGCCTGACTGGAATCTTAACATCAAGCGCGCCGGCACCAAATTCTATTTATAGATTATTCTAGACTAAGGCGCGCCGGCGCGCCGGGAGCAAAATCTATTTATAGATCCTTCCGGATTAAAGCACGCCGGCACCAAATTCTATTTATAGATTCTACTCAATAAAAATCCGCATGATGAGTTTAATGCGCGCCGTAAACGAACACAGGAATTTAAGGTAAAGGCCAAAGCGCCTTACTAATTTAAAGTATTAAAAGTAATTTAACTATTAAAAGTATTAAAACTATTATAAGTATTAAAATTAATTAACTATTAAAAGTCATTTAAGGTAAATGCCATCAAAGGCCAAAGCGCGCCGCGCCGGTGCCCCGGGAAGTGCTCTATTTATAGAAATTCTAAGATCTATGTTCTATTTTTAGGAAATATCGCTTATCGAGCGCGCCGGCGCGCCGGATTAATCCAGCAAAACATGTAAAGATTCCAGTCGGGTACTGACGAAATACCGGGAACACTCAAAGCCTCCGATAGATAGCAGCCTACCGAGAGAACGGACAGGTAAGTACGAAAAATTGAGCATGAAAAATGTACCAATTTTTCAGGGGGAATCTGGTGCAGATTTTGACATATGGTTTCGCCGAGTATCTATGTATTTGGATACCTATCCTCCACAGGAGAGAATTCATAGACTCTGTTCCCAGTTGGGAACAAAACCATTCGAGTTCGTGCAACATCGACCGGATGAGGTGCAAAGGAGTTTTGATATGCTTGTCGAGTGTCTGAGGAGGAAATACGTTATACCGATTAATATGTCGAGGGCGCAAGAACTTTTTTATTCCAGGTATCAAAGGAATTTTGAAGATTTGCAAGATTTTGAGGGAGAATTACGGCGATTAGTAAGGATTGCCTTTCCGGCTCAACCTTCCTGGAAACAGGAGGAGGCTATTCTTCAAAGAATGCTTGCCGGCACTAGCAATGTCGAGCTCTCTCGACATTTCACGTTTAGCCCACCCCTCTTGATAGAGCATCTCTATCACGCAGCAGATTTGATAAAACGGAATCGTCTGCTCAATTCGGACTCGAGGATCGAAATAAGTAGGCCTACGGGAGGATCATTTACACGGTCAGGGTCATCCTTCCAGAAAAATATGCCACCCTATCGATCCGCAGATGTTCGCAGGAGCTTGTCTCCTATCCGACCGCCTACTCCACCAAATTTACCTGAAGTACGGAGGAGTCCATCTCCTGTACGGGCACTCCGGCCTCCTACCCCTCCAAGACGCTCTTTTTCTGGTGAGGAGAGAACTGATGAACAAGTAAAATGTTTCAAATGTGGAGAGAAAGGACATTTCATGAGGAACTGTCCATTTCGGGGAAGTAGGTATTTAAACCACTGAGGCTGGAACACTCCGCGGACGGTCGGACTGATTCCGCAGCCGGTGAGAAACCGTCTGATGTTACAATCCTGACCCCGAACCGTAACGTTATTCAACTGCTTTTAAACCATAAACCGCGTACCGCTATGATAGATTGCGGAGCAGATCGTAGCGTGATTGATGTTGAAACGTGTCGAGAAACAGGCGTTTCGTACACCCGCAAGGAGATGCCAAAGTTTGACCAGCCTGACTGTTCCAAACTCAAACCTATCGCAGAAGTTAGCATACCCATAGAAGTCGCGGGCGAATGTTTCAAACAGATATTGATAGTCTGTGAACGCCTCAGGAGTCCTATAATTATCGGTCTGGATTTCATTATGTCACGTGTTACTTACCCAGTCAGCGCATCCTCCATGTACACACCGATCCTGAGGAGAGTCGAAACATACTAGGTGAGTGTGCATCTAGTACAAGATACGGTAATTCCTCCCAAGAGTGTCGCATATCGTCTCGGGAAGTGCGCGGAATTTCCTATTCCTTCCCTCAACTTACTCACCGCTCAGCGAGATCAATTACCAGACGGTGTCCTCTTGGCAAACACCGCATGCGAGCCCAGAGACAACCAAATTTGGCTTCAGCTAATGAACATTACTAATGCTGATGTCCGACTACCTGCCGGTCGCGAAATTGCAACTATAGAACCAATCGAGGTTTTGGCAGAGTCGGCGGATCAAACAGACCAAGTAAGTTTTGAAGCTTCACCTACAAATATAGAAGCAGCTATAACACAGTTGGACGAGTTTCAAAAGAATTAAACTGTCAGCTGACTCTTTCTTTAATCACCATGTGTTTCAATTGCTCACAAATTTGCCTTATTGCAATAATTTGCTAAAAGTCGTTGTAATGACATCGAAGTAATAAGGAACTGACTCCAAAAAACTATTAGACATCATGGCATTTATACGGAAAAGTGATGAGTGATGGAAGGCTACTTTGTCGAGGATACGATGAAATTGACACAGAAATATAATCACTATTAAAAGAAATAGGATTTTATTTTTCATGACGCCAAATAGATGCCCTTCAGAGCTACTGTACAAGTCATCTAGTCATCATTGATTTGGGAGATGTACAATCAGTCAAACTGGAGTCATAATTTCTTAAATATTGCTTATCACACCTTGAAGTAGTCACTAGGTAATCTTTGGTGCTTTTTCTGTTGGCCATGCAGGAGTAAGGTCATTTTTTCAAGTATACAGTGCTGCAGGACGAAATGAAAGAATAAATTTCATATGGGGTAAGACAGAAGAAGTGATAACTATTTTATGAGACAAGAGACCTAGCCTGAATAAGTCATGCTTCATGAATCCACATCAAATGAATAGGTTATCAAAGTTCGAGCTCAATCGGTTGGGACCGTGAAAGGGTTCCGAAAATGATTGCCGACAACTTGACACCGCTTTAGGTCCAATCTGATGAGCGCTGCATTTACGTTTGAAGGCCGAAGAAAGAAAATAACTCGTCAGAACGACAAATTTGACTTGACGTATGAGAATGACCTCACATACAACGTTATGTACTCATGTACCCATGTAGTGTAATTCAAGCATGTATGGTCAATTTCCCGTGCCGGTACACTCAAATATGTTTAACTCAATTTGGTGGGATATCTT
The DNA here is from genome assembly GCA_907163375.1 of Prostheceraeus crozeri. NCBI lineage: Eukaryota > Metazoa > Platyhelminthes > Polycladida > Euryleptidae > Prostheceraeus > Prostheceraeus crozeri. Next base: position 608,738 of record CAJQUW010005981.1, on the reverse strand, counting down.
GCATTTGGGGCTGTTTATCAATTAATATCCTGTTGATAGAAAATTTAACCGATTACATTTTCTGGTGATAGAATTTTAGTTAGTGAACTTTGTAAGTGAATAAGTGGACTTGGAATTCTTGGAAGGCCTCAAACTAGATAATTCATCTGTATTCAGTGTATTTGTATCGGAGTGTGGTGCTCCACTCTGGTGCTTTTGGGAGTTATGGTACAGCCACTGACTACCTGAGCTCAGCTTCGTTACCTCTGCATAGGAGCAGCGAAGAAGGGCCGATCTAGCGGGTACGCCTAGGTGGAGACGTGTGAGTCGTAAGAGCTCAAAGCATGACTACGGTGCATCAGATATGCAAATAGGAATTCAGCAGGGAGTCCTGCATTATTTTCCATTGGTGTGTTCAACCGCCAAGATTAATTTATCTGAGCTGTATTGTATATGATGCAAAAATTGCTAGTAGCCCCTGAAGGCTGATTAAACCATTTATTCCTTTACTTCGAAATATTGGATTTGAGTTAAGGGAATCCAAGTATCTGATTGTTTTCCTTCCTGAGTTTCCTTCACTTACAAATATACTGCAATCATGTCAAGAAGAGATTCCCAATGTTCGCTGGATCGAAAGTTGTGATCTGCAACCTGTGGGAGCCTCAATCACTACCGAAGCAATTGATCCAGTAGAAGAAAAGCAATCGCTCGTGACTCGTTTATTAGAGAAACTCAATCTTCTCGATTTTCATACTGCTTCCGGTCCGATAAGGAATGGCTTTGCATGACCCAAACTTTTATAAATTTTGCATTCTACACCCTTGTGCAGTGACAACAGTCGTTTATCAGCACCTGATTCAATGATTCCTGATTGTTTGTCCAAGATTTTATGTCGATTTCACCCATGATTCTTGCACAAAACAACCTTTCAGTCACATTTGGGGCTGTGTTGTTCGACGATTTCATGATGTCTTACATTCTGCATAATTATCATAATTGTTTTCAACAGCTACGTTAGAACTATGTCTGAGACATGTGATAATGCTGGCATAGAATTGCTGATATCTTGGTGTTAGTAGTTCGGCTTGACGCCTAGCCTAATTCCATGTTGTCTTGAGGGGATGAAACCTAATTCGAAATAGTTGAACTCAGTTATTATACTTGTTATCTATAGCCTAGGGATGGCAATATGTGGTTTCTTTAATATTTGGCTAGGTAGAACTAGCTATATCTCAAAATCAAATGCCTTTTCGATATAATAGATACTATTTACCATAGCTAACAGATGCTACTTTAATGCTAACACATGATAGAACTCCGACTCGAAAACATTGTCTCGAAAAAAATAACATCTTAGGGAATCATCGCAAATATTTACAAGCAATGCCTTTGGATCGATCTTATAATGAAAGCTTGACTTTGTTGCGCAAGATATCATTTATAAGTAAGTAACCTTTTATTCAGAGGCCTATTCTTGAAAAACGTACTTTTGTAGGCACTTACAATGGTGTTTCTCAATTGCCGCATGCTACGCAGATCTCGACGTAAATGAAAACTAAAAGTCTAGCAGAATATTTCAAAAATCTCATTTATTTAATCAGTGATATATTTAGCCCACAGATCCAAACTGTGTAATTAGGACTACCATTTTCTTAGACCAAACCTCTCTTCGCTAATCGACAGAAGCTGCTGTGCAGTTCGAGTCAGTGATTGTACTCGAACTCCTGCAGCACGGGAGTGGAGTTTCTCAACTCTGATACAAATAGACTGACTTCCAAAGTGAGCAACAATAGCAGCAAAGGAGTAACGATTTAGTTTTAATGAAATTACGTAATATTTCAATAGCACCAATGCTAGGTCATCACTATTGAAGTTATCAATAAAAGTCTTGTGGTATGTTTGATAATCTGGATTTTGTGCGTTGACTCACCGTAATTAATTGTTTTTGTATTAAATTCAGTAGGAAGTCAACTGAACGATCAAAGATTTCAACAGATGAGAATGCACATGCGTGAAATTACTTCCCATTATTCATTTCCTCAGGTGGCGACAAGTTAAGATGGGTGATGAACATTATATATTATTATCTGCAGAGACATCAACATTGCTTCATAGCGAAACTCGACACAGATCAATGTTAAACCTTTTACCTGAAGAATATCGTAGGTATTATGCAAAGCCTATAATTTATCCTTCATTCGTATTGAGCCACCGCAAGGTGATGTCGGCAAAATCTAAACAGAGTTGTCCTTTGAAAGTCACCTGCGTCAAAGTGCTTGATTAAAGTGAACACAAAATTACATCTTCCTCTTCTTTTCCCGGTAAGAACTCGGAGTTGCACGTCTTCCTCGGAGTCTTGCGCCAGTACGCTCGATCGTTGGCCTGCTCCAGATCAACTCCGAACCTCTCCAAGTCCTTCTTCACATTCTCCATCCACATCTTCCTCGTGTCCTCTTGCCTTTCATTTCCAGTTCATTGACACATTTATTGAATTCCTTATTCTCGCCGAATCACGCGTCCGCACCATCGTAATCACTGCCGCTTTAACATCTCCTTCATCTCAAACTCAATGCCTACTCTCGATCCTAGCTCTTATCCTGATATTTTCCCCTCACGCTGACTCCTAAGATATACTTCAACATCCTCAGTTCTGTCAACCTTTAGTCAATTTTCTTTCGTCCTTTTTTGTTGTCCAACATTCACAGTCATAAAGCAGAACTGGTTGTACAACGCCTAGCGCCCACATGACAAACACAAAGTGCAAGAATCAATCGTTGAAGCAAAAGCTGTATAAATAAATAAGCATCTTAACGTTAATAAACTGACAAAATGTGCTGTTAGCTCCGGTTTTATATGGTCGCCTAAAGTTCATCGCCTACATTTTCGTAAATATTCAAGGAATTCACTCAGTGAACATCATATCAACATTTTCGTTTAGCAAAGTTAAAAATAATCCTATCCAACTGATTGCAGCGTGCCTCATAGACCACACATAAGAAATTCGAGGCAGTCGCCATCACACCGGCTGAGCCGGTACAATTCTGTTGCCGCGGCTACTACACTGGGTCAACTGGGACAATACTATTCCATGTCTACTGCTTGTTCTTTGCTTCCATCATTTACTTCTTCATGAAGCAATCAACATCGCCGTTGTGATTGCCGCGAGACCAAAATTGTACCGGCTCAGACGATGTAATGACCACTGCCTAAATTTCGTTCCACAGTTTTGACCTACTTTCACTTCAACTTCGGGTAATTTGGTACTGTCTTCAAGAAAATATCAGCTTCTCTCTTCGACCACTCACCAACCTATCTATTTTTCAGTGGAAAAAATAGCTTGGTAACTTTTTGACAGTTGAAAATGCTCACTTGTGTCATCAGTTCATCGTCAGTCATAACTGCTTCTATTCTTTTTGTTGAAAACGACATGTGAATATATAAGCAGGGTTTCGGAGCCGTGGTCTAGCTACCACGGCTCCGATTTCCGGCTACTACTTTCTACCACGGCTCCGGATTAGACCAAAGTCCTTCACACATATTGTCGGGCCCCTAACACGAGACCGACCAAGAGACTTTCACAGAATAATGTACACCCGATGGCTACTGAGAAAATGCACATCTGTCGAGGTCTACCTGGTACCTCTTATTGTACTATTAAGTGCAATTTTCAGCCTCGCCTACAGAAACAGGAGCTGCCGGTCAGACGAGATGATTCAACCACATATTTTTCAAGTCTATTTATGAAATCAATTGAACAACACTTCCACAAAGCTAAAATTCATTTTGTATCTAAAGTATACCAAATGAGACACCTACAAAATAACCCTACATTTTTGAGGTAATATTGATTAAGAATCAATAATGTGCTTAATAATAAGTACATTAAATTTGAGGCGAGAATGGATGTACATATTTTTCGTCAAGAGCATTTAGCCCTACAGCTGCGTTTTCGGCTGAAAGATAATCTTCAGGAAATCGGCGATTCCCTTTCAAATCCAAGTAAATGATTCGCTGTAGGCTATCTACTGAAAGGACAACAGGTTTTGGGAGGTCTACAACGATAACCTGCAATGATGTCACCATTGCATTCGCTTTACAAACAGTGTCAGTGTCAAATGTCACTTTATCTCGAAAAGTGACTGAATTTGTAATACCTACAGAACTTCAAGACGGGGCCGAAGCCGACGTGTGTGAAGTTAGCGGAACCACTCAGCGGAACCATTTTTTATTATAGCTTAATTCTATTCGAAACAGCTGCTAGTTTGTCAATTTCAGTCTCCTGATTACGAATCTGAGCTCAGATTTCACAAATTCACAGTCGCTTTTGAGAAATTCAAGTTTAAAGATAAAAGTGGTCCCGCTGTGAAGTTAGCGGAACCATCCAGCAGAACCAATTGCTGAGTCTCGCTGATTGACGCAGTAAATCAATTTCTTTTGGTCACTACCCGATCAATTTTGTTGTGCTGATCACGAATATGTGCCTCATCTTTCAAAACAGTGCAGATTTCACCCGGAAATCTGAATTTCACTTTTTCTGCAAGCTGATTGTGAAGTTAGCGGAACCATTTTTCAATACAAAGAATTTCTCAGCGAAATCCATCCTCTCCAACTAATTTGAAGCTCCTAATCACAAATCTGTAATCAGATTTGCAAAACTCGCCCGCATTGCAGAGATATTCCTCTATCGGGGTCCGCTGTGAAGTGCCCGGAACCACCTACTGGCATTAAAATTTCAAATTCTAATTTTTGCACAGAATCACTGCAATAGACATACCAAGAGAATGGAATTGCTTCACTGATCACGGTTTGCCGTCCGATTTCACGGGAGAATAAGTACTTGCCGAAAAAAATTGATTTTACAGTTTTCAAGGATTTCATCGGAATCTCAGAAAAAATCCAACCCTCTCCAGATCAGCCGAACCATCATTTATTACAGCACAATCTATTGCACCATCACAATGTGTAATTACCTCTTGTGCGCTTTCCTTCTCGGTGCATGCTGTTGTGCCTCTGAAGTCATTAGATGTTTGAAGAAGACGGTTTACAAGTGTTCGTCCATCGAACGCTGGTATCGCTAATTTCTCCATGTTTGTTGTTTGTAATTACGAGGTTAGTTAAAGAAAAACTTTCATGTTGTCCTAAAAAGGATTCAGAATCGCTTCATTGTTGAAAGATTGCAATGCTTTGTAGCTATTGTGCATATTAATTCATTTCGTATCAAAGAACATAAAGTCTTAGTAGGATAACATTTTTCGGTTCCATGCTGTCAAATCTCTGCAGCGGATTGGTAATTCATTAGTTGCATAATATCCTGAGGTGATAAAAGATAAGAAACTTGCTAATAAGTGCGATTCTTGCATAATGAAAAAATCACGTGTGTGAAGTTGGCGCAACCACTCAGCGCAACCATTTTTGTTTTTACTGTGCCACTCCCAAAAATCACATAAACCACACAATTCGAGGTCGCTGATTATGTGCCACTACTCGGTTTCACGAAATTCAGCCTCCTTTGGCCAGAAAGCGCAATTCAAATTTCAAATTGGTTGCGCTGTGAAGTTGGCGCAACCAATTTTTCTGACTTTCATAAATTTAGCGCATCAAGCAACAAAACTCATAACAAACGATGAAATATCCATGCCTAATTATGTGCCACGCAAAAAATTACTAAAAATAATCGATCTTCATGGAAAAATCAAGTTTCAAAATTTTATTTCACCGAAGTGTGAAGTTGGCGCAACCAAATTTGAAATCAAAATTACTCATCACACAGGAAGTTATGCTTCACATAAATAGCACCATCAGGTGTGCCAGTTCAACATTCATCAGAATCAATCACACAAAAGCAGTCTTTCACCAGTTCAAAATAAAACCTTAAACATCAAATCACATGACAAAGCTTCTAATAAAATATTGCACATCCAGCGCAACCATTTTTCATTTCGAGTGTGCCACTCCTGAAATGCATGTTTCTTGTACAATTTGGGGTCGCTGATTATGTGCCACCAATCAGTTTTACTAAATTCGGCCTCCTTCACTCGGACAACTCAATTCAAAGTTCAACTACATCACACAATAATTCCAGCGCAACCACTTTTCAAGTTGAAATTACTCTGCTCAAACGCCGTTTCGCATCAAATAAATAGCACCATCGGGTGTGCCAGGTCAATATTCATCGGAATCGACCAAACACTCGAAATGAAAAATGGTTGCGCTGACTCGAATTGATCTGAGCTTCACCTCATGTCTTAGGCCTATACATGGCAGGAAATCATGCGTTTTTGAAGGATGATATTTTCTGATTTAGCGAGTGAATAGGTACGAGTGTTTGGTCGATTGTGATGAATATTGACCTGGCAATGGTTGCGCTGAGTGGTTGCGCCAACTTCACACACGTGATTTTTTCATTATGCAAGAATCGCACTTATTAGCAAGTTTCTTATCTTTTATCACCTCAGGATATTATGCAACTAATGAATTACCAATCCGCTGCAGAGATTTGACAGCATGGAACCGAAAAATGTTATCCTACTAAGACTTTATTTTTTTTGATACGAAATGAATTAATATGCACAATAGCTACAAAGCATTGCAATCTTTCAACAATGAAGCGATTCTGAATCCTTTTTAGGACAACATGAAAGTTTTTCTTTAACTAACCTCGTAATTACAAACAACAAACATGGAGAAATTAGCGATACCAGCGTTCCGATGGACGAACACTTGTAAACCGTCTTCTTCAAACATCTAATGACTTCAGAGGCACAACAGCATGCACCGAGAAGGAAAGCGCACAAGAGGTAATTACACATTGTGATGGTGCAATAGAATTGTGCTGTAATAAATGATGGTTCGGCTGATCTGGAGAGGGTTGGATTTTTTCTGAGATTCCGATGAAATCCTTGAAAACTGTAAAATCAATTTTTTTCGGCAAGTACTTATTCTCCCGTGAAATCGGACGGCAAACCGTGATCAGTGAAGCAATTCCATTCTCTTGGTATGTCTATTGCAGTGATTCTGTGCAAAAATTAGAATTTGAAATTTTAATGCCAGTAGGTGGTTCCGGGCACTTCACAGCGGACCCCGATAGAGGAATATCTCTGCAATGCGGGCGAGTTTTGCAAATCTGATTACAGATTTGTGATTAGGAGCTTCAAATTAGTTGGAGAGGATGGATTTCGCTGAGAAATTCTTTGTATTGAAAAATGGTTCCGCTAACTTCACAATCAGCTTGCAGAAAAGTCCATGAAAACCGTAAAATCCATTTTTCTCGGCAAGTACTTATTCTCCAGTGAAATCGCACGGCAAACCGTGATCAGTGAAGCAAATCCATTCTCTTGGTATGTCTATTGCAGTGATTCAGTGCAAAAATTAGAATTTGAAATTTTAATGCCAGTAGGTGGTTCCGGGCACTTCACAGCGGACCCAGATAGAGGAATATCTCTGCAATGCGGGCGAGTTTTGCAAATCTGATTACAGATCTGTGATTAGGAGCTTCAAATTAGTTGGAGAGGATGGATTTCGCTGAAAAATTCTTTGTATTGAACGATGGTTCCGCTAACTTCACAATCAGCTTGCAGAAAAGTCCATGAAAACCGTAAAATCCATTTTTCTCGGCAAGTACTTATTCTCCCGTGAAATCGGACGGCAAACCGTGATCAGTGAAGCAATTCCATTCTCTTGGTATGTCTATTGCAGTGATTCTGTGCAAAAATTAGAATTTGAAATTTTAATGCCAGTAGGTGGTTCCGGGCACTTCATAGCAGACCCAGATAGAGGAATATCTTTGCAATGCGGGCGAGTTTTGCAAATCTGATTACAGATTTGTGATTAGGAGCTTCAAATTAGTTGGAGAGGATGGATTTCGCTGAGAAATTCTTTGTATTGAAAAATGGTTCCGCTAACTTCACAATCAGCTTGCAGAAAAGTCCATGAAAACCGTAAAATCCATTTTTCTCGGCAAGTACTTATTCTCCCGTGAAATCGGACGGCAAACCGTGATCAGTGAAGCAATTCCATTCTCTTGGTATGTCTATTGCAGTGATTCTGTGCAAAAATTAGAATTTGAAATTTTAATGCCAGTAGGTGGTTCCGGGCACTTCATAGCAGACCCAGATAGAGGAATATCTTTGCAATGCGGGCGAGTTTTGCAAATCTGATTACAGATTTGTGATTAGGAGCTTCAAATTAGTTGGAGAGGATGGATTTCGCTGAGAAATTCTTTGTATTAAAAATGGTTCCGCTAACTTCACAATCAGCTTGCAGAAAAAGTGAAATTCAGATTTCCGGGTGAAATCTGCACTGTTTTGAAAGATGAGGCACATATTCGTGATCAGCACAACAAAATTGATCGGGTAGTGACCAAAAGAAATTGATTTACTGCGTCAATCAGCGAGACTCAGCAATTGGTTCTGCTGGATGGTTCCGCTAACTTCACAGCGAGACCACTTTTATCTTTAAACTTGAATTTCTCAAAAGCGACTGTGAATTTGTGAAATCTGAGCTCAGATTCGTAATCAGGAGACTGAAATTGACAAACTAGCAGCTGTTTCGAATAGAATTAAGCTATAATAAAAAATGGTTCCGCTGAGTGGTTCCGCTAACTTCACACACGTGAAGCCGTAGTATTTCCTGTCGGATCCGCCTCCGACATGCTGCCACAACTCCTGCTCCGAAACTCTAGATTATAGTTAATTGAATTTGTTATAGATAAGTCAATTCGCTCACAATAGCTGATCTTATTCAACTGAAGATATTATGAA